>APFE030028317.1:5879-96072 GCA_000404065.3 Pinus taeda | reverse complement strand
TGCTATGCGACAACCTTGCTCGAACCCATTGCCGAGTTTGAGGCAGTGCGCCACTCTGCTAGCCAGCGATCCAGAACTACATCAATCACGTCATATGATTCCAGGTAAGGAAATTCATGCCACTTCTCCTTAGGGTCCTTCCATGCCCTGATCGTGACGTGCTGAAAGTCTACCTTGAAATCCACGTACTCGTACAGTTTGGAAAACATAGTAGGCGACAATCATGGTTTGCGATTGATATTCATGCATATGTTCATTTGCATCAACATCAAGAAGATCTTGCTATCCTTGATGCGTTGAGTATCCTTGGTCGCTCACAGCGAAGCGTACTTCGCTACTTCTAGCAATTTCAGTGCAACCGAGGGGAATTTATAGTCTTTCGAAAGCTCCCAGGCTACTAGCACAATGGAAAATAAGAGCGATGCATAGCGGAAGGTCTTGTTGAGATCTTGTGCATCACGGTAGTTCTCAAGGAACTCACCATACAGATAACATGCCCAATTAAACTAGACTCCTTTGGCGCATTTGGTTGCTAGAGCAACGACGGGTGCCGACACTTCCTCTGTGCAATACTTTCACATAACATTTCCAGCTAGGATCTATGTGACCATGTTAATCGTAGGGTCATAGATACTCGAGATGGCATAGCCATGTGGCTTCTTCATGAGCTTGAACCTATCTTTCATGGCCTCCACGAGGGCCTGCTCGCCACCCTTTCTGCCAAACATCTTGGTTGGATTCTCCCTTATATAGGGAAGCCGCGTGATCCTATGAATTAGTCTGTCGGCAATGGGTATCATCTCCTCCAGCCATAGACACCCATCACGCACCAAGCATAGCAACTACTTGATAACCAATACTATAATGGGTGTACGGTCGTAGTGCGGCACCCATAGCAGGTTGAGCATACCTTCTTTGTCTACACCCTTGAGCCACTTCCACGGTTCCAATGTCGTCATCCCGGTGGTTGTGTGAACAATGCGGTGCAATAACTATTCTCTTTCCAAGTGTGGGAACTTCTCATTGTTAGCTAAGTCCCAATCTTCCAATGTCAATGAAGGAACCTGCTGCAAGCAGGGTCCTTCAAAGATAATATTGTCTGACAACAGAGGTATGTGCAAGGTGACCTTGCTTTCGTTGATGTCCTTCACACTTTGATCTTGACTCTGCATGGAGGGACATATTCTGGCAACTTACTAATAGGGTCAGAACCCTCGACTTCAACATCCTCCACATCCACCCCCAAATCCTCATCATCCATTAGGATGTCCTCAATTTCTTCCTCCTCTGGCTCCAAGTTAATGGTTTTTCCCTTTTCCTGTGCAGTGGGCTTGTCCTTCTCTGGCTTTCTTGTAGGCGACATGCACAATAGTATCGCAGCCTGCTTTTCCTTCTTATCCTTCACACTCTCTTTGGTTAGGGTACGCTTTGGCCTAGGCATTCGTGGAGACTTGGGGACTTTAGCTAGTACCTCTGCAACCTCTAGAGTAGCTCCTTCTGCTTCCATAACAACCTTCGGCATAGCCCCCTAGGATGTCACTACTTTGGCATCCATAGCTTTGGATCCTGAGATAAAATCATGGATGAAATTGTAGGTGGACTCTGGAAATCAATCAAACACTGTGGAGTCAAGCAATTCTTCGAAGAACGAGTGAATCATGCACATTTGAGAGCCCACCAACTCAATGTTCAAAATTGCAAGTGCTTTTTGTTGGGCCTCCACCTCTAATTTATAGCCCATTTTGAATTCAAATCTGATCGTTCCCCCCACATTAGGTTCATTAATGCTGAGTAGTAGATTTAGAAGGATCTTACCCATAATTTTTTTCATAAATGTCGACCGCCTGCTCCATTCGGCCACATTCTCATCGTCAAATCATGAACAATGACTTTGAAAATCACTTTTGCTGACCTATGTGGTTTTTCCCTCGGTAGTGTAGCTCTCTTCATGCTATTGCGAACCTTATGAAATTGCCTCATTTTGCACAATCCTCCAATTGCGCAATTCCTAAACCCGGGCAGTCTAGTTTAGAGTCCCGCACCTCCTTTTAGCTGCCTAGAGCGCTAAGACTATGCTACCTTCATATAGTCATTTGGTCGATTAACCAATATATGGCTTCAATTTACTGCCATTCACCTTTCCTGTGAAGGGATCTCGATTCAATTTAACCAACTGAACTGCCCCACTATCAGTAATCTCCTTAATGACATAGGGCCCTAGCCAGTGCATTCTGAATTTCCCTGGAAATTTATCAAACTTGTTATCATATAACAAACCCAGATCATCTACCATAAAGGTGCACAGTTTAATGTGTCGATCACGCCATGCTTTTTTGCGCTACTTTTGGACATGTAGGTGAAATCCAGACAAAAATCTTTCTTCCTCAAGCTTAGCAATCTAAGTGAACCTCTCTCCTAGGGCTCCTTGATCCTTCATACCCATTAGTGCCGCTATGCATAGACTAGACACAATGTATTCCATGGCCATTACAGCTTCAACACCGTATACAAGCCTAAAGGGTGTCTACCTAGTCAACTTTTTGCATGTCGTTCGATAGGCCCATAGTATTATAGGTATGCACAGGTCCCGATCACTTCGCTGAGCATTTCAAACCTTGGTTTGCACATTCTCTAGTACCTTATTGAATGCTTCCACTATCCCATTAGCATGTGGGTGATAAGGCATGCTTTTTCTAGTGATACACCCGAAATTCCTCCGTCAGCACACTGATCGTCTCGTTCCGAAAGTGTCTACCATGATCACTCATCAAAACCTTTGAACACCCAAATTGCATCAGTACATACTCAAAGAGAAACTTCGTAGTACTCATGCTTGTGTAGTCCTTCAAAGGCTATGCGTCCACCCATCGAGTCAAATATGTAGTCATGGTGATAATGTACCATGCACCTGTCTTCTTTCCTTGGGGCTAAATGGGTCCCACAAAAAATATGGCCGATTTCTTGAAAGGTTGTAACATCATCTGTGGGTTCAGGGGCATCTCATCTCTCCTTTATGGCCTACCAGTCCTCTGACACACATTGCACACCCTACAATAGCCTTTGGAATCCTGATGGAGGGTTGGCCACCACAACCCTATGCGTAGAATCTTCTGCACGATCGCCCTTCCTACATAATGGTCTCTCGCAGAACCCCCATGAGAGTCTGTGAGGATACTTCTTCTCTCAAACTCTTGTACATATCATCACAGTACTTCATCAGACCCCATTTTGTATAGATGTCTAGCAATGATAGAAAAGTTTGTTGCGCGCACCACTAACTCCTTTTTCTGTTGGATGGTGTAGCCTTCCAGGGTAGTTATTATCATTAGGAAGTGTATGATGTCTTCAAATTGACCATCCGCGATGCACACTGCAAAGAGTTGTGTATGAGGCGATCCATCCTCCAAATTAGTGGGCTCTTCCCCATTTCGATGTGAGACAGATGGTCTGGACTCACGTTCATTCGTCAAGGCTTCACAATAACTTCAAAATCATACTCCTGGAACAATAATAACCACCTGCATATTCTCCCCCCAACACAGTCTTATTGAATAGGTATTTCAATGCAGAACGATCTGTATACATTTTAAAAAGTCCACCCAGCAAATAGTTTCTAAACTTCTAGAGCATGTATACCATTGCTAATCCTTCACGCTGAGTGGTGGAATAGTTCTTCTCAGCCTTGGATAACCTCCTGCTTGTAAACACTATAGGATGGTCCATGTTTCCTCCATCGTCCCGTGTGAGTACTGCTCCTAGTGCTATACATGACACATCTACATGTACATGAAACTCCTTCTTCTAATTAGGGAAGAATAAAATTGACGGAGTTACCATTTTTCCATTCAGCACATCAAAGATTTTCTGATAGTCCTCGTTCCAACAAAATGGGACATCTTTTTCAACATCTCCTCCATAGGCATGGTGATCTGGGCATAGCCCTTAATAAACTTCTTGTAATACCCTGTATGTCCCAAGGTTACGCGTAGTTTTTTCACACTCCTCAACGCTTCCAAGTTAAGTATCACTGCGATCTTCATAGGATATACCATTATTCTCTATCTACAAACTACATGACCAAGTAGAGTCCCAAAAGGAAAACAAAGTAGACATTTCTTTAGATTGAGTGAATTCTGGTACCTTCAACAGGTATCTAGCATTAAGCACAAACTGGCCACATGGCATTTTAACAACCCATACATAGTTCAGTCATCGAAGTACACCTCTAGAAAACCTATGAAAGAAGTCTTTGAATACAACAATGACTACACATGAGAAATCACAGACACATTTTTTAATCTGAGATGAATTACAGTGTACCGAAAACATCCCCATTCAGTCACGAAGGTCACCTTGCTTCTATCTTCAGGCGCGATTTTGATCTGACGGTACACAGAAAACCCATCAGTGAAGGAGTATGCTTCCTGACCACCTACATTATCCAATAACTCATTAGTGAACAAAGTCAGTAAAGGATCATGCATGCAAGCATCATTCAACTTCCTCATATCTACACATATCCTTATTTCATCCTTCTGCTTCTTTTCTTGTACAACCATTGGGCTCACCCAATCAGATTCTTCTCCAGGCTCAATGAGGCCTACCACGAGCATCTTATCTAACTCTAAGTATACCTTCTCCTTATACCTCAGATTGGGACAATAAGGTCTTTTCTTAACTGGCTTCGCGTCGGGTTTTAACATGATATTCATAATGCCTAGGTCTCCCATTATCCCCTTTAACTATGAAAACTTGATAGGGAACAAATCTTGGTATTTGCAAAGAAATTTGGCAACCTTATCTACCATTGCATCATCCTAGTAATCTCCAATCTTCACGAATTTTGGCTTTGCCTTCATACCAATATTTACCTATTTCATTTTCAGTGGTGCGGTTACAACAAGATTCTCGATCTGCAGTCCCTCGACTTCGTGGTGACCCTTAATTTCAAGGATATCGATCTTTTAGGGGTCCTTGTCTTCTTCTTCGACTGTCACGTTATATCATTCCATCGTATGGCTTAGCTGAGTAGCCAATCCGGTTGATTCAGATCCAAAGGATCTTGCGATATCCTAAAGATTGTTGCTTTAACTTATTGTAGTGCTCTGTCAATACGGTCAAACCTGTCTTTGAAGTTGAACACCATTATGAACCCTTCGCGCAGAATATCCCATTTTCCTGTGCCATGGTGGAGTTCTTCCTCCATGTACCAGTTCATTAGGATGACATCCAAGGTGTGACAAAACAAGTGCACCCATTCAGGTTGGGGCTTCACACCATAGGTCTTAGCTCCTTTGGCCAAGTGTGCATGCGAATTGTCCTTCCCATCATAATTGTCTGTCACTCATAACTTCGGCTTCCCAAAGCCTGTTATCATCATCCTCCTACACTCGTGCTAGTCATCAAAATGAACCTTGTTCATACCCCACCATCTTGCATGCATAGCATACAGTGCTTAGTCCAAAGCCTAGAAGCACTACTTCTCTAGTACTTCCCTCTCAAATGCATCCAAAAACACATCCACATTATTCAATCCATCCTAAGTGGGCTGATTTCATACCTCTAACGACACACAACGTAGAGGCTATGTCATCATGTTATAGCTCAGTTTAGTTACTTCAAGTAGTCGATTCTTCCAGTGCTCTAATTCTTCATCCAAGTCTAAGGTGCATGAACTGTCGCAATCCCATGTAATTCAACCATCCACTGTAAGATTCACGCAATCTTGGTCTCATTGTTATTTTATATATGTAGTCGAAATCATCATTGCTTTCGTAATCACGGACTTGTTCAGTACAGCGTGATCCTTCAGTAGGATCTAGGAGTAGTATTACGTGAAGCGATTCCTTTTCAAATATCATCTTTCGCTTCTTTAGGTTGATTACCCCGTTCATGTTAGTAGCGCAATAAATGCCAAGGAGCCAAGGGTAGGGGTTCTTGTCATCCATAATTTATATCACTTCAAAGTCATCTAATGCACTCATGCCCTTAATATCTATAGTTACTCCTTGCAGCCCTCCCATGGGGGTGATTTTCTGCTAATTTTCCATCCTTAACTGAATCGAAGACCACTACAGTGTGGGTTTCCCCATCTGCTCCCAAGTTTGCTTCAGAAGATTTTTTGTGTCTAACCCGAAATATAGAATAACCTAATCCATTTCATATTCTCTTATCTATGCAGTGAGACTCATCTCACGCGCTATCCTTGCCTTATGCTTACCAATCTTTTCTACCACATGTTGTTCATTCGGAGCGTTTCTAGTGCATCTATTTATTAGTTCCTGTAACCCCTGCATAGCCTTGCTATCACCTAGCAGCTTCTTGTAGGTCTCTAGAAAGGTCGTAAGCATAGAACGGTCCATTTATTGAATAGTTTTATCCCAGGTCCCTTAGGTAGAGGCCTCATTGAAGCTCTTTTTTGGTATCATGAATGTTTCGCGTGCACGCTCCAAATCAAATTTAGCCTCCTTCATCGGAGCGTTGCACAAAAATTGTCACCTTGACATTCTGCAATCTGTTTGAGTCTATCACCACTCATACTTTCCTCCTTTGCAAGTCTTAAGCCTTAGTTCTTCATATCAAGCCTTGAAAATAAGAGAAAGCCCTTAAAAGTCTCTAAAACTCTGGTTCCGCACTTTCTCTTAGTATTACCTATGATCACACACCTAATGGCCATGTCCCCTACACACCTGACTGCTCTCTCTCTGTGTTATGGGTGTGGATCCCTGTAAAAGTTAAAATGGCGCAAGTACATTCTTAAAAACTCACTTTGAGTCATTTCTGGAAGCTTCTAGAGGGAACCTTGAGGTGGCAAGTTCGCTCCTTAAAGGTTCATGCATCCCATACCTTAAGGAGCTTACCCCTTGATGTGAGGAACTTATCCCTTTGAAGGAGGACTCTATCCCTTCATAGGTGGACCTGTAACCTCCTTCCTTTGCACTATAAAATCAAGCATTGGGCTGGTTACTAAGGAGGTTGAAAGCTGAATATTTTTTGAGGTGAAATGCTGCTAAAAATTAGTCTTCCTAATTGAGCTTTTGTGAGGAGAGATTACATACCTTTTTTATCTCATTTGGAAGAGAGTGAGCCTTTTCAAAGTAGCGGAGATGCCTGTTTCGAACCCTGGGAAGAGCTTGTACGGAATTAAGGCACCAAAGGTTGTAAAGTTCTTATATTTCAAAGTTAATACAATCAAGTTTATTTTTCTCAATAAGCTGTGTTTTATGGTTTATTTTATGGATTTTTTGATCACCCTGATGAACGTGATTTATTATATTAACTATGTAGGTGTTATTTGATGTGTTTTTTTTTGTGATTGTAGGTCCTCAAAAGGAAACTCTTTCGGACGGTTGAAGCATGACTTCCACAAACTAGTGTTGGACTTAAGGTAGGGTCTAAACACCTCTTTAGCTTTTATTAATGAATCTCAATATGTTTAGAGAAAGGTAGATTTGCTTGTCTTGTTTGTTGCTAGATACTTGTTGATACTAGGGAGATCGGCCTTGTCCGTAAGATCGATTTATCCGGCCAAAAAATTGGCGACTCCACTGGGGAACTGAATTTGGTTTTTTGATTTTCCTTTGTCTTTGACTTGAGAAACTTGTTCTTGTTTCTGGTTTTTGCTTGATGTTGTGGGAATGGGTATTTTTTAGGATCTGGACTGTTTTTTGTTTTTTTCAAAATTTTCAAGAAGACCACACTTTCTTTTTACAGGACAATGTGGACATCTCCACACTGTTCCTTTAGTGCACAGAGCGGTACCGCATCTGGTTCTACTGGAAGCCTGCGGACCCTGTCAAAATTTTTGAAAACCTAAAATGTTTTCATCGAGTTAGGTTTAGGTTTTATTTAAGGTTTATAGTATCTACCCAAATTTGCATGTGTCCTATCAAAAGTCTCTTGTGAGTAAGTTCCATTGGTATTTTTGTTTTAGATGATTTTCTAGAAGTTTTTCATGTCTGGATTGGTTTTCACTTGGTCTCTGTAGTCACTGATAGATTAGAAGCCTAAGAAACCTTAGATCACCCCGGTGTCTTTTTGTCTTCTTGATAAGTCTGGATGGTTTGTGAAATCTGCCCTTGGTGAGAAATAGATTCGTTTGTCTTTGCAAATCTTTGAACAAACTTGGTCATAAGTTTTGAATTTCATTTTTATAAAAGAAAACATAGCTGGGTGTTTTTTGATTGATTTGTTATTCTGAACAAATTAATCCTTAATTTACCGAATAGCTAAGTAAAACGTCCTCGAAAATATTTGAAGCTTTTATTTCGATTAGGTTTTTAGAAGTTTTTGAATTAAGAAACAACCTATAAAAGTAACACTTAATTAAAATTAATCTAGCAATCCTTTTATTTCTAGGGCTCTTATCACCAATATAGCTTAGGCTAGTGTCTTGGAGTAGGGAGTAATTAAGTCTCCAAGATAGTTAAAACAAACAAGTAGCTATATCTTGCGGTAGGAAATAAATCCAATTGTAATTGATATAATCTGGGAAGCCCCTCTTAAAGGAGTCAATGACAAGATCATGTTCGAACCTTTGAGACAATCAAGTATGTCTCATTGGGAAAGATAGAAGATTTGCACATATTAAAAACAGTAAACCTCAGATTAACCATTGTCGAGGAGCCTAGGGTCACTTGTTGGTAAACCTTGGATTGCTCATGTCAAGGAGCTTTCAAGGGGATTGAGCTTTGTTACTCTGCCCTTGCACGTAGATCGGATCGTAGAATATTCCCCCAGTTGTATTTCTTACTGTTGGTAACCTTAGTGACCATAATCTTAAGATTCTTTCCTAGGGTGATGGTGAAGGATGGGTCTCACTGTACCTGGAGCAGACGTTGACTAGACTCCCTTGGACTCTCTGGGGGGTTCTCTTCACTCGAGATGGTTTTGTGAAGAAACTTGTGCCAGTCTATTTCATTAAGCAAGTTGTGAGGGTAATTGTTCTAACCGCCCTTTCTGTATTGAATTCTGTGACGTTGGATTTCATCACCAACTAGTGTTTCTGGTACAAAAAGTTATTGTTTGTGTATGGTTTGAACTCTTATATTTCTTAGGTGTGTGATTCAATTTTTTGGTTCTTTAGAGACTCTAGGTGGTTTTATTGAGATTTTATTTGTTTCCTTGTGAAGTAATAAAATATTTAATCATGGCTGAATTACCGAGACAATCCTGTAGACTTCGGGGGCAACCTCCCGAGTATACACCAAGTAAACTGGAAGGGCTAAGAGCTCTTGTATCACCTAGTGACAGTAGAGTTGGGTCACCGAGGGCTGGAGAATCATCCTAAGTTATTCATCCTGATTATCAAGTTCAAGCAACATAGTATATTTGTGAACCAATTTCATTTTCCGAAGTTATTGGTAGTATTTCTCCTACTAGTGAATTAATTGAAGAACCTAAAATTTCTGACCCTAAAACTGAACTTGCTGCTACTCCATATTCAGGATTTGCTTCTCCAACTTCTAGTGGTCCTAGTTCACCCACGGTAGGAAGTATCATTACAAAAAATCTTCCTTCTGGACTCATTTCTATTGAAGAACTTGTTAGTCTGGACGAAGATACAACTCTCCCTGAAAATCAACCGACTTTAGAACTTAGGGAGCATGAATCAATCTTCTACAGTCTTAGAAGTGACGCTTGGTACGTATCATTGACGAACTTTTCAGAAAACCTGGGTCTTAGTTTTTCACCACCTCGAATTTCTTTTCATCCTACGCCTAGAGGTTATTATTCTCCTTTGAATATGTCGAAATAGTCATCCATGTTTTCCTAAACACCAGAAACATTTTTATATGGTGGTCCTTCCGTCCCTTTTGGGTATCAGTCACTCACTGGTACATTTTCAGGAGCATTTCCTCAACCAATTGAACATGAGATATCAACTGCTAATAACGGAACTCCACCGTTGAGCGTAGAAGAAATTATTATGATGTATGCTACTATTCCAAATCTAGAGGGCAACCTCAAGGTATTCAATTACCACCTAGAGGGCAACCTCAAGGTAGTTAGTTACCACCTGGAGGGCAACCTCAAGGTAGTCAGCTACTACCTGGGGGGCAACCTCAAGGTACTCAATTACTACCTAGGGGGCAACCTTAAGGTAGTCAGTTACTTTCTGGGGGGCAACCTCAAGGACAGTACATACCTTTGGGATAGTACATACCTCAAGGTCAACCCCAGACTCAGTATGTACCTCAAGGTCAGCCCCAATATCAATATATACCTCAAGGTCAACCCCATTTTTAGTATGTGCCTCAAGGTTATCAACCTCAAGGTCAGTACCCAACTCAAGGTTTCCAACCGCCTTCTGGTCAACCATTTGCACAAAGGAGCTGGATATGTACCTCTCAATTATCATCCCTATGCTCAACCCAGTTATGGTCCTCAATATTCTCAACCTTTTATGGGTCTATACCCCGGAATGAACATGGTGTGGGATCCATCTCAAACTCAACAGATTTTGCAACCTAATGTGCAGTTATCAAGTCAACCTGGACAACCTGTGGTTTCTGGTTCAACCCAACAACTTGTCTAGCCTAGTGTTCTAACTTCTGCACCTGGTCTAGTTCATCAGTCTGGGCGTAGTTCACCTCGTACTCCACCTCAAATGATTGCTACAACTACTGCAACTTCTGTTCAATCTACCCCACCTACTTTTGGAGTATCAGCAGCTCTGGTTTCTACTGTTCCCGCATCAGTGCATACTCCTCAAGCCTCTTTACCATAGTTGGGACCTACAATTCAGACTTGGGTTCAGATGCCTATAGGACAACCTGGTCCAAGTATGGTTGTCACAAGTCAACAACAATTTGCATATCAACCGTACCATGGATAGTATCAATTCGGTCCTACTGTATAAAACTCGACTTATCAGTATCAACCGCACCCTGGCTATACTTATCAGCAGCTTCTACAACCCCAGTTTAGTCCAGTTAATCTTGGTTTCCCATGAGATTATAATATTCTAAATGCAAAGCCAATTCCAGGTTATCCTGGATATCCTCCTCTTGGGGCTGGTCTTGTTACCCAAGGATTTCACAACCCTAACCGTCAGTTACCATTTATAGCAACTTTGGATTTACCTGATTTATCACACCTTACGAACGATCCAATTAATTATCTTTTGTGTTGGCCACCAATGCCGAATAAGTTGCCCAGTGATATCCCAAAGTTCGAGGGTAATTCAGGAGAGGATCCATCAAACCATGTGATGACTTATCACCTCTGGTGTGCATCTAATTCCATTATCAATGATTCAGTTCACTTACATCTTTTTCAACGCACTCTAATTGGTCTTGCTGCCAAATGGTACATTAAGTTACCACGAGGCTCTTTTTATAATTTTAGTCAGTTAGCCACTTCTTTCTTAACTCATTTTCAGTTGCCTATCAGATATGACAATGGTACAAAATTATTAACTTCATTAAAAAAGTCAACATCTACATATATTTCAGATCATATTCATGAATGGCGACATAAACAACATTTAGTGAAAGTTTTTATTCTGGATCAAATTTTAGCGGAATGGTTTGTTAAATCATTATTACCTAAAATCACTGAGGATGTAGCTAAGGCAGGATTTGTTATTGAAGAGCAAGTAATTGCTTAGGCTCAGTACCTTGACCTCGTCTATACGCAGTCAGGTACTTTACATGAAAAAATCCTTGACCTTCTGAAGCACAATCAAATAACTACAACTCCTTTAGGGTCTCATGTTGCTGATGGTATGATTGGTTCAGTTAGTACCAAAAGCAAGAAGAAATCTTCAAAGAATTCTTCTCCTATTATAACTTTAACAGATTCCCTGACAGGAGACTCTTCCGCTGAAATTCCTGTCGATATCCATGTTGTAAAATCATCTACGGCCAAATCAAAATCCGACGATAAAAAGAAGGGGAAGAAGAAAAATAAACAAAACTCAAAAGAGAAATCAGATAAAAATGAATCTATTGACAAGAAATGTAAACCTCGCTATCCTTGTCTCATTTGTGACGAAGAGCATTTTACAAGAGACTACCCACATCGAGCTGAGGTTCCGGAAATCATCAAAGGTTCTCAAACACTTGCTGTCTTGAAGGATCCTTTTCCTATCCAAGATAGTAAGATGATTGGTTCTTCCTCAAATATCTCAGAAGAACCCATTACAATGATGTCCCATGTCAGGATTGTGATGCGATCGCAAGATTATGATAGTAAAAATCCTGTTGGTGGTAAGGAAGGAGAATATTCTAATTCAAACCCATCAACTTCAACTCCTTCTCGTTCTGATTCGCTACAGATCAAGAAACCTAACCTAGACTTAGTAATCAAACTTCCTACTAAAGGTATACTTTGGAAGTCATCTTTCAATCCACATGCGAGAGCTGCTCAGAATTATAACATTGTTGAAGATTTAACTATTTCCCCTTCAGTAATGTTGACCTTGGAGGTGCTGCAGTCATGCCCAGCACAATGTAAATTACTATTGTTTTCTATAGGAGCTATTGATATTCAGGATTTGAACCTTATAATCTTCGATTTAGAGAATAGTACACCTCGTCCACTGTTGAATCTTGAAAATATCATTTATTTCCATTACACTTTCACTATTATGTCCATTATATCACCTCCATTTCACCTCCATTTCACTACTATGTCACCACATTAGTCCTACTTTCATTATCATTGGGCCACATTTATGTTTTTCCAAACTTTATTAATTCTAAGCCTTTTAAGTGAATTTGTGGTTAAAAATTAGAAAATAATGTGCATATGCTTATACCTAACAAATGGGTTGAGATTGTTGACATGTGTAGGTTCAAAGGAGGCTTTTAGAAGACCCTTATGTGGCACTCTAAGGCCAAATTCGAATTTGAGTGGAAAGAATCATGGGATCATGAGGATATGTGTCACATCTCCTAATTATATTGTAACTCTAAGAAGACATGTGTCTTATCAATTCCTATTTTGATTAGGACTCTAGAGGTAGAGGGAGAGATTCATGGACTCTCCTTAATGAGATGGCTTCTCATCTTTTTGTATAAATAGGAGATCTCCCTCCTTCATTTGTTAGTTCTTAAGCTTGTTAGCTTGAGAGATGGCTTTGGAAAGCTTTGGAGAGCTTTGTTGTACTTTGTGATTTTGAATAATTTGAATAAAGCTTTGATGTGCTCAACATGGAAGGAGATGTGAAGTAGATGTCATGGAGCACATTAGAGCGTAAGGTAGAGTAGATTTCATTTTCTAATTTTTCTTTGATTTCATTATGTCATTTGATTGCTTTGAAGTTTGATAGATTAGATTTTCCATTCGTGAAATTTTAATTCATGTAAGTGTGTTCAACCGGTTGATTGTAGATTAGTTTTTCTTTACATGTTTTTGCATCAAATAGTGACATGAGATTTGCCTCTCTGCTGACTTTGTTTTTTTTATCTTTTCAATTTCAGTTATGCTTTGATTTCAGTTTTGTTCATTTGCTTTGTTAAGTTATTTTAGAAATCAACTCACTCATGTCATTGATGGTTACCTCCGAAATCCATAGCTAGACTAACTGGTGAGGGATCGAAATATGAACGTTGTGATTTGATTTTAGTTTACTTTTCTGCAATTACATATTGGATTGCTCATTTCATTGACGGTAACCTCCGAAAGCCATAGCTAGACTAACTAGAGAGGGATTGAAATATAAATGTTGTGATTTGAGTTTAGTTTACTTTTTTGCAATTAGATATTGGATTGCTCATTTCATTAACGGTTACCTCCGAAATCCATGGCTAGACTAACTGGCGAGGGATAAAAATATGAATGTTGTGATTTGATTTTAGTTTACTTTTCTGCAAATAGATATTGGATCGCTCATTTCGGTGACGGTTACCTCCGAAAGCCATAGCTAGACTAACTGGTGAGGGATTGAAATATGAATCCCAAAATGATATCTCATATAATGCACTGCGTAAACCCCCATACTTAAATTCAAAAAGAGTCAAGGGATCTCTAATTGAATGGTTCATGAGGCACAATACTTTCTAAGGTTTTGAAAATGGGGTAGCAAGCTAAGTGGGCTTGATTGTGGGAAAAAAATCCACAGTTAAGCGCGCTTGAGCCAGAGGAGTTCTGGGATGGGTGACCTCCTGGGAAGTCCTGGTTACTGGGTGCAAGCCCTGGAAATGATGATTGATGCTATGTGATTCGTTCTCCACATTTCACTAGTTTCAATCCCACTTCTTCACCCCTGTGAGCATCACCCGATGCAATGATTGCTAAGTGAACTATTCAAAAATCATGAGAAATTAGTCAGTTACGACTACCTCTCATGAAAATGGTCATACATGAATGACTTACCTAACGCAGTTGAATCCCAAAATGATATCTAAAATGAATGATGTGATTTGATTTTACTTTTTATTAGTTTGCAGTTTTTGATTTGTTTGAGTGCAATAACTTAACTTTTATTTATGTATTTGGACAAGCAGAAGAGACAATGATTTCATGATCAATATTTCATCTTTTTCTTTTATTTAAATAGCTGCATATTTACACTTTTGTTCAATTACTGATTTGATCAATAACATGTTTTGAGATCTTTTGAAGTGCTAAGTTTTGGAAGTTACCATTAGGGACACAAACCTTGTCTTGAAATCTCTACCCACACTTGACCTTTAAAAGTATTCTTAAGACCTTAGAATAGGATTTCCATTTGCATTAAACACTTTAGAAAACCAGTAAAAACAAAACCCCAAAACAAAATAAAATCTATAAAACAATGAAGTAAAGAAAAGGTTAACTAAGCACATATGGTGCACCACACTTCATCAGTTTACGATACCCGGATTGATAATTTATGTAGAGAAATTTAAGACGCTAAATTGATTAGACACCTACCTCATCAAATGGCTTTCTAGATTCCAGTGTTAGTGAATAACAGACCTTCCTTTTGGACTGTGATTGATGAGGGAGATTCTATGTGTATTATGTCGATTCAATGTTGGAGATCGCTTGGTTCTCCTACACTCAATTAATCCCTGGTGATTCTAGAGGCTTTTGATGGCCGAGGGTTTCATCCTTTTGGAATTTTGCAGGATTTACCTATAGGGGTTGAAGGCAAGAATGTAAATCTAGATGTAGAAATGGTTGATGCCCCTCTAGATTACAACCTTCTCTTGGGTCGCAGTTGGTCTTACACTATGATTATTGTTGTTTCATCAGTCTTTCGGCTTATAAAGTTTCCTCATAATGGAAAGATTATTACGATAGACCAGCTAACTTATTTTTCATTCGATCCATCATCTTCTGATAGTATTCAACATGTCGGTAAAATAGTTATCCCTTATAAGGATGTTGGGGTAGGTTTGATTAAAGATTCTGGTTTACTAGGAACTTTTTCTTTTCCTCCTCCTAATGTATCGCCTTCTTTTGCAGCTATTCATATGATTTCATCAAACACTATTGCTTTTGATGATCCTTGGATCGTATCTTCTGATTCTGAGGTGGACTCATTTGGTGATGTGATGCCTTTAAGTCCCTTTGAAATTGCATATCAGGCTGTACAGTCATTTTCTGACTCTTGTTCAACCAAATCTTATCTAATTAATGTGATCCATGGGAAATCAATTTCGATATCAACCTCAAATTCAACAACATTTTCTGACCATGTTCATATTGATGAGCAGATTCGTGAACTTTTGTCTGTTGATGATTTACCATGGGAAGATCTTCATCATCGATATTCATTTTTACCTGAGCTTGATCATTTTGAAAATGATTTCTCATCTATTTTTACCACTGATTATGTCAAAAAACCATAGAATCCATTGCAACATCCTGATTCTGAGATGAATTTGGGAAATATCTCTCGAACGGTTCCTATTGACATTTCACTAAAATTTGGAATTATTGAAAACATTCATTTAGGTGCTTCCTATACGAACGATGAAATCCAAACTTATAAAGCCCTATTTCAAGAATTCTGCAATGTGTTAGCCTGGTCATATGAAGAGATGCCAGGAATTGATCCATCAATTGTTTTCCATGAAATTAAAACTTACTCGGATGCTAAACCTGTCCGGAAATGTTTGCGTCAGACACATCCACGAAAAGTTGCTTCTATTAAAGCTGAAGTTGAGAAATTACTTCAAGCAGGTTTCATTTATCCAATTCCCTTAATGGATTAGGTATCGAATATTGTTCCTGTTAACAAAAATCGAGGAATAATAAGAATATGTATCGATTATAGGGATATTGATCGAGCTTGTCATAAAGACAATTATCCACCCCCCTATATCGATCAAATTATTGATGATTGTGCTGGCAGTGAAATGTTCTCCTTTATGGATGGTTTTTCAGGTTACAATCAAATCAACATACTCTGTGCTGATCAGCCTAAAACGACTTTCATTTGTCCATGGGGGACATTTGCTTATTGCAAATTACCTTTCGGATTGAAGAACTCCGGAGCAACTTTTCAAAGGACTATGTCTTATGCATTTCATGACATCAAGCACATTATGAAACGTTATCTCAATGATTTACCTCCTCATTCATTACATAGAGTCGATCATCTCACTCATTTATGAGCAATCTTTATGAGATGTAGGCATTATCGAATTAGGTTGAATCCACACAAAGGTGTTTTCTGTATAGAAACGATTTGTTTACTGTTATTTGTTGTTTTGAAAGCTGGGATTCGTGTCGATCCCTCGAAGGTTGAAGCTATTGTTAAATTACCTCCTCCTTTGACTCTTCACCAACTCCAAAGTTTGCAAGGGAAAGAAATTTTTTTACATTGTTTCATTCCTAACTACACCGAGATAATGAAAGGTTTTACCAGGTTGTTGAAATAGAATACTCCATTCATTTGGGATGAGATAGGTAACAAATATTTTGATGCACTTAAACACGCGTTGACCCATGCACCGTTATTGCATCCTCCCAACTACAACTAGGATTATTTTTTGTACCTCACCACTTCTCATTCCACCATTGGGATGGTTTTAGTTCAGGAAGATGAATTCAACAATGAACATGTGATTTACTGTCTTAGTTTAACTCTGAATCCGACTGAGCTTAAATATTCGCATGTGGAGAAATTGGCCTTGGCAGTTGTTCAAGTTGTCGAAATATTTCATCACTACATCTTATTACGCAAAACCACGGTAATTTCTAACTGTAACCCTATGACGTATATTTTGACCAAAAAATTGCTAGGGGGCAAGTATTCCAAATGGATAGTTATCCTATAGGAATTTGACTTGGAATTTGAAAAATCCAAGGCAAAGAAATCTTTGGTTTTTGCAGAACTGATGTTTGATTTCCCGCGCACTGATACTGAAACTATGGCGGAAGAACCCATTGTAGATGAATCCTTATTTCTTATCAGTACTCTTGATCCATGGTATGGAGATATAATTGTTTATTTCCAAACCCAATCTTTTCGGCCTGAAATCTCCCAATCTCAATGAAGGAAAATACGTTTCCAATCCCAACAATACAATATTATTGGAGATACACTCTATTGTCATGGGGCGGATTCTGTTTTCCAATGTTGTCTAACTCATGAAGAAGTTGAAAAGGTTCTGAATGACTGTCACTCTGAAGCATGTGGCAGTTATATGTTTGGGTATGCCACAGCCCAAAAGATATTGCGTGCTAGTTATTTCTGGCCATCCTTATTTAAAGATTGTATCTATGCAGCCAGAAAATGCCACAATTGTCAAATTTTTTATCATAAGATGCATGCTCCACTTTCTCCTCTCCACCCTATAATTGCCTTCGATCCTTTCGCAAAGTGGGGTATTGACTTTATTACATGTAACCCTCACTCGGCCGGGGGGCATGCATATATCATCCTTGCGGTAGATTATTTTATTAAGTGTGCCGAGGTGATGCCTACATTTTTGGCAGACGGTAAAACTGCTGCAATTTTTGTTTTCAATCATATAATTGATAGATTCAGTGTTCGTCAAGCGATTACTATTGATCATGGAAGTCATTTTCGAAACATCATGATGACTGAACCGACAGATCAGCTTGGCTTGCGTCACGATAGTTCTACTGCCTATTATCCACAAGCTATTGGTTTGGTTGAAGCTATCAATAAAGTTCTAGTCACTATGATCCAACGAATCATTGGTATTCATAAGTCAAATTTGCAGAACATGTTATTTTAAGCACTTTGGGCATATTGAACCTCAATAAAAACATCAACTAGTTTCACTCCTTTTCAACTGGTTTACGGTTTGGAAGTAGTGTTACCCATTGAATGTGAAATTCTGTCATTGCAAATAGCCATAGAATTACTCCCAGCCACTTCTGAAGAGGAGAAACGTTTGTTGTACTTAGCTCAACTGGATGAGAATCGACGTGATGCTACATTGGCAATCGAGACTCATGCAAAACGAATAAAAGCTCAGTATGACATAAATGTTACACCTCGTAATTTTTCGGAAGGAGACCTAGTTTTACTATACGATCAAGTAAACGATAAGCTAGGGGCTAGAAAATTTGTACCTATGTGACATGGTCCTTATGTTGTTAAGCGAAAGTTGGCAAAAGGGGCCTATGAATTGGTAGATTTTGACGGTGTCTCTTTGCGTAAACCCAGAAATGGGCTTTACCTAAAAAGATATTATGCTTAAATGTTGGTGTGGAGATTTTTGTTAGAATAATTTCTTTCTAGTTGGTGTGTTTTAGATTAGAAAGTGTGCCTAGTTTAGAGAGTGTTTTTATCATTATTCCTGCTTAACTTGATTTTAATTTTGATATTGCAGATGTCGACGTCTCTTCAAACATACATTGGTTTTGCCAATAGTGCTTGTCATAGTAGATGGGACATTTCTTCCGCAGTTTGGGTTATCTATTCACCCTCTGATGAGTTAGTATCTATGCATGGGGTAAGCCTCGGTCAAACAACAAATAACATTGCAGAGTATAGTGCAGTTATTGAGTTATTATCTGAATCCATCTCATTTGGGATTCGGAGTTTGATTGTTAGGTTAGCTTTTGAACTCATTGTATTACAGCTTACTAGGGTTTATGCCATAAGAAATCCAGCGTTATTAAGATTATTTTTGAGAGTTCGTCTCTTGGAATGTGAATTTGACTACATTGAATATCAGTATATTCCAAGATATTTAAATATATTAGCAGATGCAATTGCTTCTCAAATGATAAATAGACATTTGCAATAATCAAAACAGTAAATTTAAAAACATTCCATAACATGTTATACAAGATAGCCAGTAATAGTGACATATCATAGCATATAAGTGTATCAAATATACATTATCTTCGATCATAGGTTGAAAAACAACTTATGATCGGCAAAAATGATAGTACAAAAAGACATAAAATGTCGTATGAGTCTACAAAGGCGATCATCCTATCCCTGATGATGATCACAATATGAAACAAATGCTCAAGCCACCCTACAAAGGAACCTCCTAGAAGGTCCTGGGACCCCAATCACATAGCACTATAACCTAAGTGGAATATCATCTATACTAGTCCTTGGAATATCTGTTGTCAAACATTCTAGATGATTCTCCAATTTGGTCAGGGTCTTTGTAGATTGGTTCTGTGGGGCCAGTACTGCTGCAGCTGGGTGTCTCCTCTCATAGAGCTGGAGAGTGGTTGGTCGTCGTGGACCCACATCTTCATTTAAAACTTTTTACTGTTAGTTTTGGACGATTTTAAAAACAAATAAAAAAAAATAGTTTAAAGTTTAGGAAGTGTTGAAAATGATTTTACCTGAATCATCCCATTGCTCTCTTGGTGGAAGTGCCATGTCTGGATCACCATGACAATCAATCCCAGCGTATGGAAAATCTTGAATCATAAAAAGTTTGTTCCTCAACCAATAAAAATACTCAAGTGGAAATCAGACAACCTCTGAACCCTCCTCAAGATGACGGGCCATCACTGCAACCCAACGCATAATCCTAGGCTCTCGAGAAAGTCTAGCCTCAATGGAAAGCTACTGTGGGACCAACATAGGGTCCCTCTCTAGACCAAAGCTCACAACCAAGAAACCATATCCAAATTTTTTTAGTTGTCCATTCTTTGCTCTAGTCAGTTGGCCTTTCACATTCGCCAACACAGCCTTGCACCAGTTGAAGATGGTGCCTCGATAATAATCTACTGCCATTGGCATCTACGATCTGGTAGCTACATGCAATGTTGCACTCCTGCATATTCTGATCATAGTAAATGCAATCACTTTAAGTTCAGGATGGGAGATAGTTTTAATATCTATCCATTTGTCCTCTGTTTGGTCATTTCAAAACTCTAGTCAGAGACTAGCGATACACTGGCCACCTGGCCTAGTCCCAAAAAGAGATAATCATTCGCCTCTCTTGGGAAAACCAGTCAAGAAATATATGTCCTCTAGCTCGATTTCGAGCTGGTGGCCACCAATCATGAAACACTGGTCCTGTGTGCTCCACCTGTCTACCAATCATTGTAGGAAGTCTACCTGAGCCCTCATGCCGGGCATGGCCCAGAATTTAAATAGTCTGCATGTTGTTAATGCTCGTATTGTAGGTGGATGAATTAATGCAGCAATATCCACATCCTCATGCTTGCATTCCCACCAAATGAGCATTTTGTATGTCCTACATTGCAAAAAAGGAAGATTAGAACAATTTAGTTCAAACTTTTTGGGCAGAAATGTAAAAAATTGAAATTTTAAAACTTATTTCGTGGGGTCTGCATCCACTAGTTACGAACAGTGCATTGGTCCACACTCGTCCTTAGGAACAAGTGTGGGACCCTGACTTTTTCCTTTGTACAAAAAGCTCGGGGTCCACAGGGGTGCATGTTACACATGTGGACGCCTGCGAGCGGTTTTTTAAACAAATTTTTTCTTAAAAAATCAATTTTAAAGCCCCAAAATGAAAAATAAATGGTTGAAATGCAAGATAGGGATGATGTGGATTATCTGGAGCTGATGGTTTTCGATTCCAACGGTCATATTTTCTGCAATCTTCATAGGAAGTTTCTTACCCAAAAAGCTCTTAGTTCTCACTTTGAAGTCAAAACGGTAAAAATGAATTTACAAAGGCCATTTTTATAAGCTTTTTTGAATAAATGAATTTTTAATTTATTTATTTTTCACTTTAGAAAGGTAACTTTTGATGCATTTTTATTTATTTTAAATAGGCATGAGTAATGTTTTGAGTTTTTGTGCAGAATGTTGGATTTTCAGGAAAAATTGATCATTTTCAACAAAGAGCATACTTTTTCACTTTTTTGGACTCTTCCAAAATTTACGAAAAAGTGAAACATTAGAGTTCTCTTTAAGTTCTTTTCTGACTTGTAAAATATGAAAAGATTGCCAAGTTTTTCCTTTTTAAACTCGTTAAAACAGAATTAAAAATAGGGTCCACTTACAACTCTTTTTTTACCGTATAAACATGAAACAATTCCCGGACTTTCGTCATTTCAAGTTCGATATTGGTTATAAAATGATGTGTTTTCAATCGCTTTTTTAATTTTTCGGATCGAAATCACTAATTATGAAAATTTCTCCTTCATCATAATGGTTAAGCAGTTCTCTCAAGTATTATTTTATACTTTTTCGGGCTTGGGGGACACAAATTTACCAAAAAGGACAACCATGGAGTTTTCTTAAGTTTTTCTTCTGACTCCCTAAAATTGAAAAACACAAAGTTTTTCCTATACTGGACTCGTTAAAATTCAACGGTAAATGACTTGTTCAATTTTAAATGGGAACAGACTACTCCTTCTTAGGGTTAAAATTTTAAACTAAGTTGGACTCATCCGAAGGATGAGCTTATAATCAAGAAAATGTTACCCTCTCAAGCTTTTCAAAAATGAAAAGGTACTTGTAGAAATGGTGGCAGAAAAGAGAGAAAAATGAACCTGTTTGTTATACTTTATGTTTTAGAAAAGCAGTTAACCACTCTTGAACATGACACTTTCTGTTCACCTGGGTTGGGAAATCCTTTGCCTAACATTTAATCAAACCATATCGAAAGTCTTCATCCAGTTGATGGGTATTAGCTTTCGGTCAATTCTCACCAAACCATCTTCAGTGTCATTATGTGTTCAAGAGGTCAGTTCAAATAAACAATTCATTTGAAAAATATCTATCATCCATTTTGACCATCCCTGAGTTAGTCCTTGCCAAATATATTTCTTCAAAACTTGATCTATGATTTCATGTTGTGGGCTTGCCTACAACGGATCACTTTCTATTGACTCTAACTCATTATCTAGAAAAATGATCTAGAAATTGTCAGTACCTTGGAATCTGCATGCCCTAATGGCAGGTTTCTCGCCTTCAACAATGGGTTGCATCATTGGACTTCGATCAAAGGATTCTGTGACATGTTCAACATCAACTTATTTATTCACATTTCATGGATTGTTTTGAGTACTTTGAGAGCCATTGACATTACTGGTGGTTTCTCTCACACTTGTTAACAGTTCACATCATTGACTGATAATCAAGTGGTTTCCACCATGTTTGACTTCAACACATTCATTCACATGGATAGAATCGTACTAGTTCGGGAAGCAGAAATCAAGACCCTGGATCTAGTTTCTACCATCCAGGCTACGAGGAATTTTATTATTCATTATACAGTGGACTATTCATAAACAGATGGCTGCGCCCATACTGTGTCTACATATGTCTATACTCATTATGTATTACAAAATCATTCATGTATCAGAGTAGTTTAGATAGTTTTCTAGTCAATTTTGATCTAAGCATGGGAATGCGTACCTCAGCGATGATATGTTCACATATATATATTTTGCATTGAATGTTTTTACAGGTTCCAACCGGGGTGTCCACAGGATGATCCTTGAAATGATAAAGTTCTTCACGCTTCTTAGATGACAAATGTTATCCTTATCTATTACAGACTTCACACTTTAGGGGGAAATATGTTGTATAAAAATTGTCACCTAGACATTCTGCAATATGTGTGAGTTTATCACCACTCATACTTTCCTCCTTTTCAAGTCTTAAGCCTCAGTTCTTCATATCAAGCCTTGAAAATAAGAGAAAGCCCTTAAAATTCTCTAAAACTCTGGTTCGACACTTTCTCTTAACATTACTTGTGGTCCCGCACCTAATGGTCATGTCCCCTGCACACCTGACTGCTACGTCTCTGTGTTATGGGTGTGATCCCCTGTAAAAGTTAAAAAGGTGCAAGTACATTCTTAAAAACTCACTTTGAGTCATTTTTTGAAGCTTATGGAGGGAATCTTGAGGTAGCACGTTCACTTCTTAAAGGTTCATGCATCCCATATCTTAAGGAGCTAACCCCTTGATGTAAGGAGCTATTGTGGCCACCAACAACCCCCCTCCTTCTTTATTATTAGCAATAACATAAAACAAGTGGGGATCCTTAGTAAAAAATTCAATTTTTTTTTTTGTATTATACTCCTTAAAAATATATCGCATCGCGAGAAGAGAGTAGAACATTTCTTTATGAGCACAATAAAAAATGTGAAAAAGCGACGCGAATTTCTTCGCATCGCATAAATTAAGAAGCGCCCATAAATGAAGATCTTAAGAAATATCCGATGGCCGATATACGAATTCGCATGTTGCAACATCACATAAACAACACACAATGATTTAACACGATCTGCGATCTTGCGATAAACATGATGCTACGATGTTGCAATGCTACGATGCTACAATCTGCGATATCACAATCTTGACAAAATGCGATAACGTGATAACATAATGCAAGCTGCAGAAATCGCCCATCGCAAATTTTCCTCAGCTCAACATTCGAGAAAAGCTGTCAGTAAACCAAAAAATTGGATGCGCACCTTAAATAAAATTAATGAATGTATGCCAAAGTGTTAATGAAGGACAATTTTGTGCTTCTCGAAGAGTCAGTTCAGAATGGGTGGCATTATTTTATACATTTGTAGAGCTTAGAGCTTTCGTGTAAATATTTATTGTCATTACTCTTTTCCTTTGCATGAACTGCAAGAATGAAAAACATGAAACATCTAAAGAGAAAGGGAAAGCGTCAATGCTCGCAGACAGAGAAGAGATGCCCTCATAAACGGATACCGCATGCAACAGAATTGCAGATTCTAAAGCATTTATGAAAAGATGCTGACATCAATAGCTGACTCAACACTCAGGGTCAAAAGCTCACAAAAGCAACATGTTTATAAAAAATCCTGAAGCTTATACCTGGTAAAGGAAAAGGCACTAAAGGAGAAAAACGCACCCAAAAGGCCCAGAGCAAAGAACGGAGACAGTTTTCGATGCGCTAAGAAAATTGTTTAGAAAGCAAGGTCCCTAACTTGCTTAGTTATTCACAAGTCTGGAAATCAAGATAGCAAAAGGCAGAAGTAATTTGAGGGAAATTTTGGTCATTACCAAGTATATACGCAGTTAATTCACCCAGCCAGAGGATGATTCCCAAAAAAATATCTTCTGGTTTACTAAAAAATGGTGCCAGTGCTTGCCATTTCTGTTTGCTTAACTCAAACAAAAGCGGAAGGCAACCAGCTAACTCTTCCCAGGCAAATGTTGAATGCTTGCAACATTAAGGAGCAAAAGCAGAAATAGTTAGGAATTAGATTCAATTTTTTAGAAATAAGTTTGCTTAGAAAAAGGGCGCTCATTTAAACCGTATCCTAAATTTATGTAATTAAGTTATTTAGTTAGCAGTATTTAAACCCTTCTCATGCATTTAGAGAAGGGCCCAGAAATTTGTCAAAAACTTGTCCTCAGAACATGCACTTTTGCACCCTTAGAGGAGGTTTTGATGAATAACGGATCAAGATTTATTGATTTTTGCATTTGGTATCTGCTACTGATGTTGCACTTATGTACTCTTAGTAGATATTAGAACAAGGAGAGATAAATCATTGTTTCTTGAAGCTTATGAGTAGAACCAGTCATAAATGGTACTTTTATCTCTTGACTATTTCTGCTTATATTCTTAAAGCAATATATAGTTTTTAGTTGTTTATATGTTATTACATGAATGTTTGTGTTACCATTTGGCACTTTTGTAAGGTGGAGCCATTTATTTACGTTTAATGTGTGAATAACTTATTATGTGATATGTTGTTCACAACTGTTTTGCCTAGCTTTTTATGCAAAGTGGTTCATCTTAATTGAATTCCATTCTTATAATCGCTGAATGATATTTATTACCAGTTATTATTTGAAATCTCTTTAGATCGCATAATAGAAGAATTACATCCCAGGTTAGCATAGATTGATGTGCTATTTTCATTAGATTACAATAGGATAGAGTTAGATTAAAGTAGTTTAGATAGGAACTTTTAGATCAACAACATCCAATTCCGCACACACACACACCCTTAGATTGGGAAACTGGTCCCATTATCCCCAGTTGTACCCACTATACCAAATGGATAAGGAGCTGCTAACCAAGGTCCAAACTGGGCGGGTATCCCCCTTGTTGTCAACCCGATTTTCGGGGCTTCAACATATTTGGCGCTAGAAGGAGGGGCTGAACTATGAATGGCACCTAAATCAAAATCTAAATACCATTCTGAGAGTAAATCGCCCTCATCATCTCCCCCGACTTCCCTAGTATGTTTAAATCCAGAGTCAGAAGTCGCTCGAGTATCAACCGCTACTACACACCCTAATATTTCAAACCAATCTACCATTGAACCTCCTGAAGTTGAATCTTTGATTCAAAAACTTCAGGGATTTTTCGTTTCTCCTCAGAGGTCTGATAAATCTCAAAGTAGTGTGACTTCGCAGTACAATCTTGCTCAACCCCTAACTAGGTTAAAGAGTGAAAAATTTGGCATTCATCCAACTGATTTGCCTCTTCCCACTAGGAAAAGAGTGAGGAAATTACCGCAAGAGTTTGACAGTGAGACTCTTTCATCTACATCATCCATTTCAACTACCCCACCACAAAGTCAACCACCCACGCCTCCATTCCAAACCATCATCCATCCGTCTACCGAAACTCCCACAACCCCTCTTCAATCATCTACAATCATAGTATCCTCATCTTCCCAGCCACAGGGATCATCTTCTGCACTTTCCTCTACTAGCAGCTCAACGATGGCCCAGTCTGCATGGAACAACCCTGGAGCAATTTTAATGCCTGTGCTCTTGAGTCAAATACCAGCACATCCTGAGAAATGGCTGCCCAAATTCAATCGAGAAGAAGGCATTCTAGCAGAAGAACACATAAACAATTGCATGCTTTCTATCAATCTCAACGGAGTTACTAATGAAGACGCTGTTGTTCGGCTTTTTCTCCATACACTACAAGGGACAGCCAGGTCATGGTACTTTTCACTACCATCCAGGCCTATCACAAGTTGGGATATCTTCCAGAATCAATTCCTTACCAAGTTTGGTGATGACAGATCAATGGCAACGTTAATCAATGACCTATCCAATCTTAAAGCTGAACCTAAAAATCCTATCAAAGATTTCAATTTACAGTTCAATAAAATTCTCAACAAAATTCCCACTGCTTCCCAACCCAGCGAAGAAGTACGATGTGAATGTTATATTACTGCTTTACCATCAAACACAACAATCTTCATGGATAGAGAAAATAAAACAACCTTAGTTGAAAACATGACAGAGGCGATAGCGGTAGAGAGACGCGTAATAGCCCTGGAAAAGAGATCCACGATAGAGGAACACAAATCTAAAAAAGTCACCTTCAAAGAAGACTCCAAAAAGAAACAAGCAAAAGACCCTTTCTATATGGAAGGATTGCAGAAAGTTTTAAAGACCATGTCTAATGAGATGGTTGACATAAAAAAACAAGTAGCAGAAACTTCTTCAAAAAATCCCTACAGAGCTTTTAAAACAGGTCCTTCAACAGATGCAAAACCACCCAATGCCATTTCAAATGCTGAATCCGAGGAAGAGGAAGAAGAAGAAAGTGCCACTGAAGGGTAGACTGATGACGAAGAAGTTGTGGAATTACAAGGAATGTGGGATTTCATCCTCCCACAAGAAGAAGATCAAGAAGTATTTCCAGTTAGCACACGAAGCAAAAATCAGCTTGATCCTCCCCAAACTACCCCTAAGCAGAAGAGCACAAATCCTACAACAAAAGATAAAGTCGCAACAAAGAAAACGACCACTAAAGCGACTCAATCTAGCCCAGTCCAAGCAGATCAAACAACTCCATCAAAATCACTGATAGTGTCGGATGAAATGGAGTACAATATTATTGATGACATGAAAAAGACTAGGGCTAATATTACCCTTTATGAATTGAGCAAATTTAAACATCAACAGAAGATAATGATGAAAGAATTACATGTCATGTCTATTGCATCTTTTTCTACCGCTGTACTCTCTCAAGATTCCCACAACATGGGAGGACCTCCAACTAGCGCGATCAATAAGATTGATCCAAATGACATCACCTTGATTGGAGGAATATCAAGATCTCACACTCCCCCATTTCTTCTCACTTATGAAATTGTCAACAAAAATGTGCACAATTGTTTGGTAGATTCCGGTACTCCATCGAATATTTTACCCAGATCAATATGTGCCAAGTTAAATGTTCAACCACAAAAATCTGCAGTGTGCATAGTTCAACTTGATCGATCTCAAGTCAAAGTGATTGGTGAACTTAATCAAGTAACCATAAGATTTTCATCCAACCCGAAGATATGTCAGGTTATTGACATTCTAGTGGCTGATATCCCAGAATTCTATGGCCTAATTCTTAGCAGAGATTGGTTCGAAAAAATCCATGGATACTTCGCAACTGACTGATCACACATGTGGTTACCCTACAATGGTAAACCAAATCAAATAAAGGTTGAAAAAGAGTTACACCAAAAGTACATAGTAACGGAATTAGAGGGAGAAAATGAAACAGTAGCGTATAACAACAGTATCATAGGCAATTACTCAGTCATTCGCAAGTCCAGAAATCAAGAAAGAAAAGGCAGAAGAAATTTGAGGGAAATTTTGGTCATTACCAAGTATATACTCAGTTAATTCACGCAGCCAGAGGATGATTCCCAAAAAAATATCTTCTAGTTTACTAAAAAATGGTGCCAACGCTTGCCATTTCTGTTTGCTTAACTCAAAGAAAAGCGGAAGGCAACCAGCCGACTATTCCCAGGAAAATGTTGAATACTTGCAAAATTAAGGAGCAAAAGTAGAAATAGTTAGGAATTAGATTCGATTTTTTAGAAATAAGTTTGCTTAGAAAAAGGGCGGTCATTTAAACCGTATCCTAAATTTATGTAATTAAGTTATTTAGTTAGTAGTATTTAAACCCTTCTCATGCATTTAGAGAAGGGTCCAGAAATTTGTCAAAAACTTGTCCTCAGAACATGCACTTTTGCACCCTCAGAGGAGGTTTTGATGAATGAACGGATCAAGATTTATTGATGTTTGCATTTGATATCTGCTGCTGATGTTGCACTTTTTTACTCTTAGTAGATATTAGAACAAGGAGGGATAGGTCATTGTTGCTTGAAGCTTATGAGTAGAAACAGTCATAAATGGTACTTTTATCTCTTGACCATTTCTGCTTATATTCTTAAAGCAATATACAGTTTTTATTTGTTTATATGTTATTACATGAATGTTTGTGTTACCATTTGGAAATTTTGTACGGTGGAGCCATTTATTTATGTTTAATGTGTGAATAACTTATTATGGGATATGTTGTTCAAAACTGTTTTGCCTAAGTTTTTATGCAAAATGGTTCATCTTAATTGATTTCCATTCTTATAATCGTTGAATGATCTTTATTACCAGTTATTATTTGAAATCTCTTTAGATCGCATAATAGAAGAATTACATCCCAGGTTAACATAGATTAGATGTGCTGTTTTCATTAGATTACAATAACATAGAGTTAGATTAAAGTAGTTTAGATAGGAACTTTTAGATCAGCAACATCCAATTCTGCACACACACACACCCTTAGATTGGGAAACTGGTCCCATTATCCCTAGTTGGATCTGCTATACCAAACGGATAAGGAGCTGCCAACCAAGGTCCGAATCGGGCGAGTATCCCCCTTGTTGTCGACCTAATTTTCGGGGCTTCAATAGGAGATTATCCCTTTGAAGGAGGATTCTATCCCTTCATAGGTGGACCTGTAACCTCCTTCCTTTGCACTATAAAATCAAGCATTGGGCTGGTTACTGAGGAGGTTGAAAGCTGAATATTTTTGAGGTGAAATGCTGCTAGAACTTAGTCTTCCTAATTGAGCTTTTGTGAGGAGAGATTACATACCTTTTTGATCTCACTTGGAAAAGAGTGAGGCTTGTCAAAGTATAGGAGATTCATGTTTCAGACTCTGGGAAGAGCTTGTGCAACATCAAGGCACCAAAGGTTGTAAAATTCCTCTATTTCAAAGTTAATACAATCAAGTTTATTTTTCTCAATAAGCTGTGTTTTATGGTTTATTTTATGGATTCCTTGATCACCATGATGAACATGATTTATTATACTAGCTATGCAGGTGTTATTTGATGTGTGCTTGTTTGTGATTGTAGGTCATCAAAAGGAAACTCTTCCAGACGGTTGAAGCATGGATGCCACAAACTAGCGTTGGACTTAAGGGAGGGTCTAAACACCTCTTTAGTTTTTATTAATGAATCACAATATGTTTAGAGAAAGGTAGATTTGCTTGTCCTATTTGTTGCTAGATATCTGTTGATACTAGGGAGATTGGCCTTGTTTGCAAGATTGATTTATCCGACCAACAATTTCATATTCTCCTGTCTATGTGGTCAGACTCATCTCACGCCCTATCTTTGCCTTATGCTTACCAATCTTCTGTACCACACGCTATTCACCCAGAGCGTTTCTGGTGCATCTATTTATTAGTTTCTGTAATCCCTGCACAACCTTGCTATTGCCTAGCAGCTTCATGTAGGTCTCTAGAAAGGTCGTAAGCATAAAAGGGTCCATTTCTTGAATAGGCTTATCCCAGTTGCCTGAGGTAGAGGCCTCATTGAAGCTCCTTTTTGCTTCCATGAACATTTCGCATGTGCACTCCAAATCAAATTCAGCCTCCTTCACCAGAGCTTTGTGAACCCATGATTTGTCTTCAGGATATTTCCCCTTATCATCAGCCATTGCAATTCCACTTTGAAGCACTATATTCACATTCAGATTATCTTTGCAAGGCTCAACCCTCATCATCTGTATGTTCTAAGTTGGTTGCAGTGTTAGCACCCCTTTTTCGTGTATCCTTACTATCAGTGTAGGAGAATCCATTGTCACATGATCAAACCGAGTAAAATATTTGCATGACAGACGCATTGGGTTAGTGCATTCATGGGCATAGTGTCCTGATCCTCCACAATTGTAATAGATCAACTATCCTAGACCTCTGCCAAGTCGTCCTCCACCTCGGCATCGTCCGCGTCCCTGAAAGCCTATTCATGCCATCCTAGTGCTCTAGTTAGGGGGTTTCATTTCTACTAGAACTCTATAGGTGGGTTTTTTTTCCATCATCAAATCATAAATTTGGCAATTGCGCTCATCATGTCCTCCGACTTGCAAAAGTTGCAGAATAGTTGTTGTGGTGCTTGTACGAACTTCTGTAGAAAATGATAGTTATCAGTCATATGTTTCGTTGCTACGTGGCATATAGTGCACAACAATACAAGCCCTACACTCAGTCCTACATGGGCTTCCAGTCCAAGAGGAGTTGTTCCTCCTCCTGCAATATAGTTCACAAAGACTGGGCAATGGTCTTTATCATGCCGCTAACCCTCACATTTCATGCACCATATCTCTTCACGTGCTTCCGGTCGAATTGTTATGTCCTACTTCAAGCTTTTCATTCAAGCCAAAGATTTTGCAACTCTGCATGGATTTGGTGAACCCCCAGATTTAGATCTTGCATCGGTGTTTCATGTAGTCTTATTCCAATCTCCAAGGCCTCTGCCTGAGTCATAATCTTTTGTTGTGACAGTGTAACTCTTAGGTGAGGCAGGAGTGAAGCCATGAACCAATAGCTTTGCTATCCATTTGTTAAGTTCATATTAGCTTTAGGTATTTTACACTTCAATCTCTGATCCAATTCCCAAGGTGTCTCACCTATTTTCATCACGATTTCCTTGAACCACACAATCGATTGTGCCTTAGATTTAGGTCTACTGAACTTTTTATTCAGTGCAGTATGGATCTCTGCCAACCTAGCATTTTGGTTATCATTACAATACTTGATGTACCAAGTTAGCATGTGATCTTGTAAAGCACTAACCAATGTTGCCTTCTTCATGTGATCATCTGTGACACCCTAAGCTTCCCATATAGCCTTTACGATGAACCAAAACTGGTTCGGGTCGCCATTTCCCGAGCCCTTAAACAAAGGCAGCTTCACTGAATTTGCCATGTTGAACTATGGTGGAGGTGGTGGTGGTGTGGGAAAAGTTGTAGGTGACGGTGGTGAAGTTGGAGGTGGTGTAGGTGGAGGTGGCAGTCACGGGAATCCTTGTTTTATCAACTAAACTGCACTTCACGGATAAGCCTGCGCTACTCCCTCTTTGTTAATTAAAGGAGGTGAATTCATTGACCTATATTCAGGGCCCTTTCTTCTTTCGTTCCTATAATTCTTTCCACTTCTTGTAGCTCTGGCCATCAAGGTAGCTACATAACCCATTTTTTGCACAATAACATCTTAATCCAAGTATTTAAAGACTTCAAGTACTTACCTCACTATAACTGACTGAGGTATTGGCCACGAATTTAGTCACAAATAATGCTATGATATGATCAAGACAATGATCGACAATGCGGGCAATCTTTTCCTCAGAAGCTTCCAGTTTTTGTACTAGCTCCGGGGTCCAGAAAATAGGACCTTCAAGCCTCCACCTTCCTGCGCTGTCTGCTAGCTTCGCGATCCACTCGTATAGCTCAACTCTAAAGGAACACAGAAAGATCTCATGGATTTCTATATACAGGTACTTGTCTAGCCACTGTTACTTTGTCAACTGCAGGTTTCTATTCTCATGCGCCACAAATTCGTGGATCCTTCTATCCAATAAGTCCTCGATCTCTTTCTTGGTTGGATTCTAGTGATACAACATCACATATCTCTCATGCAGATTCTGGTCTTAGCAATGGAGCCATTTATTAGCTTAGTGGGTCCTGACCCAGGTTCAACATTAGTTAGCGAAACAAATCCCTATCCTACTAGCCCTTTCGGCATCAACTCGCAGAGCGCAAACCGAAGTCTCACCCGAAGTATTATGGGGGGACACTAGAACCAAATTTTTGCACCCCAAGATGGTAGTGATGTTGATTTATACCCTCTGACCCTACTTTCATGCTGGTTGCTTAGCCTTAGGGCTCTGTCAGTCTACCCTTTATTCCTCCCTTCAGTACCTCCACGAAGGTGTAAATCGACTTTTGCACAACCCTAACCCATGTTCCAGGTAATTTTACACAACTATGTGATGCAAGAGCATTCAGCCCAAGGGAAATCATTGTAAATAGTAGATATACGGGGTCATGCATTTTTAAAAAATTAGTTTCCTAAGTTCCAAGTCAGTGCAATATTTAAGCTTTTAAGTGTGATTTAATTAGATATTCTCAAAATAAATAAATGAGAATATAGAAATTAGGAGAGCTTTTAGGCATAAAAGGAATGGATGTGGATCATTAAGTGATAAGGAAGCTTTTCTATTTTAGAACAGGGAAAAAGATGGGAAAAAGCCTCAAGATGCTTTTGCCATATGTATGCATTGCATGTAGAGTTAGAGCTTTTAGTTGAGTGATTTAGGATTTTTAGATCATGCTAAGTTTTATAAATTATGAAGCCTCAAAGGCATTGAAAATCAGAGAGAAGGAGTGAGAATGAAGAATCAGAGGCCATGAATAGGCCATGAATTCTCTTGTAAATATTTTATTTCTTAATTAATTATTCTCATATTTTTGTGTGCATATCCATCTGATTGATGTACACTTCTCATCAGATTGAATTTTGTTTCAAATAAATTGTGAGCATTGGCATAAGTGTGAATCCATTTAAATTTGTGAGTTATAAAGTTACACTATATGTTGGGAAAAAAAAATTCTGCAGTAAATGGTAGAATATGAATTTGCGAGGAATGCAAAATTATAAGCTTCCGCACATGTGTTGAAAATTGCTGTGTGTTGAAGTGGAATTGGGCAATTATTTGAGGTGTATGCTTTTATATGCATGAGTGAAGAAAGATCCTGGTTATTGTAGGTCTACCTTGCATCACTATGACAATGTATTGTATAGGTTCCTAGGTTATCTCAAGTGTTTTACTTATCTTACTAATCAATCACAGTTAACTTTGTGTAAACTGATATCATTAGTTGCGTTCAATTAAATGATACAATCACATATATTCATGCATCAAATAAACATTGTAAATTAAACCCAAAATGCAATATAATCAGATGCATTAATAAGAACTAAATACAAAGTAATTGCATAATACTTCTCTTTATTGATATCTTCTAGTTTAATACAAACTCTATTTTCCCTGGACAGACAGCTACAGGGTTTGCACACTGAGCTGTGGACTTCCACCCTAGGCCTCTGCGCACTCAGCTGCAGAGCATCTACCTATGCTAAGACCTGAGAACACTTAGACTTCTCCACTGTACTTTGCTACTTTCTTCCTTCCTTAACTACATAGAGCTTACATAGTTAACTCCTTTTTATGCAATCCCATGGTCCATCGGATCTTTACAGCCGACTTAACACTTTACAAAATAAGGGCAGACAACCCTTTATGACTCTTGACACCTTTTCACTCCACGACCACAAAATGCAGAGACTTACTACTTTATTACAAAATTATCCCAACATGGGCTTTTAGCCCCAAAACTGCTGTTGGGGGAACCCGTTCCCAACAATGGCACACCACTATTGGTGCACAATACTAACTTTTCATAGTGGTGCAACACACTAGTTCACCAGTACACACATATAGCCTTTCCACACTGGTATGAAATGTTCAGTTTATTGAATGCACCGAGCTATAGTTATATTTTAAATATTATTTTTGCAGTTCATTTGGTAAATATAGACACACTAGGTTTTATGGATCAACGTATAATCCGATGCATAATTCATGGTTCATTTTCATTTACAAAATGCAGTGCAACAACAACGGTGCATTATGTTCATGCACTGAAATGTGGGGCAACCTATAAATTTACACGGTGTGTTGATATTGATGTGAGCCCAACATATTGAGGGCATCATACGGTGATTTTGTTTTTCAAAATAATGGAAAATTTAACCTAATTTTCAATTATAATCTACTAAAAATTTTAATAGAAAGAAACATAAACATTACCTGTATGTTTGGTCATCGAGGAGGCATTATTGACACATAATGGAGAGAAATAAATTTTAGCACAGTTTATAAAAATTTGAAACTCGGGCACTGACCATGATATAGAAGGATGGTGATAAAGATAAGCATCAATGTCAAGACACTTGCATGTGGAAAGCATCGCACTAGTGCTTTAGAGATCTCCCACAATATAGGTGGTACAAATGAAAATTACACTCAGGAAGGAAGATTTTAATTTAACCCTTATTGTTATGCACTTGACCTGTGAGAAAACTAGAATACCATAAATAGGAGACAATATGGCCCAAAACATAGAAATATCACATAAAATGAGGTAGTATGCAAAGAAATTTTATTATTAATCAAAAGAAGAATACAATGCTCACTTGCCCTGTCAAAGGGACACCGCCAATAGAGAAGAGCTCAATTACAATAAGACTCAACACTTCTTCCCTTGTTATCCAAGACTATTTATAGCTTTATGACATCAAAACTCTAACTAATAATGTCGACATGGTCCCTTTCATAACACATGATAACCACTTTATTTATTAACTATAGGCAATTTATAACTAATTGCAATCCCTTTTCTATAATGTGGGTCAACCACTTACAATTATTATTAATGTGGATAACCACTTATGGGATTTATTGACTCAGTTAACTAACTATTACTATGAAAATGCTTATTAATAATTAAGGGAGTTACGGTTGGACCCTAACATGCCCTCCGCCATGAAAAGAAACCTTGTCCTTAAGGTTGGAGTTGTGGAAACTGTCGAAGAATATTGGCTAGTTCCCATGTCGCATCTTCTAGAGAGGTGTCTTTCCACTTTATGAGGACTTATTTGATCGTGCAGCTACAGAGATGTCTTCCATGTCTATCGAGGACCTGTTTAGGTTAGAGCCACAGTGAACCTTCCTCATCCAATTTTGGTAGACTGGTTTGAACCCTAGAATTGTTCCCCATAGCTTTCTTGAGGTAGGATACATGGAAGACGGGGTGGATTTTTGAAGTAATCATGAAAGTTAGTTTGTAAGCGAATTCTCCTATACGCTGAAGTACCTGATAAGGCCCATAGAATTTTGGGGGTAGTTTCTATCAACCCTTTTCTTTGAGAGGGATCTACTTATAAGGTTGGAGTCATAAGAACATTTGGTTCCCTAATTGAAATGACTTCTCTGAATTGTGTTGGTTAGCCTACTGCTTCATTTGATTATGAGCTTGATGTATATTATCTTTAAGATGAGTGATCATGGCTGGGTGTTTCTGTAGGACTGGATAAACTAGTTGTACTTTCAAAGATCCAGGGATATAAGAAGCTAGTTAAGGTGGCAGTTGTCCATACACTACCTCATAGGGTGTCATCTTGCACCATTCAAATAAATGCAACAACTGTACCCATTAATTATGATTGTCTAAGGTGAAGCACTGCAAATAGTTATCCAAAAATTTGTTGACAAATTATTTTTAACCAATTGTTTGGGGATGATAGCTTGTACGTATTTGGAAGTGTGTGCCTTATAACTTGAAACTTTTCTGCCAAACATTGCTGGAAAAAGTAGGGTCTCGATCAGACACACTTGAATTTGGCATGCCATGTAGTTTGAATATTTCGTCCATGAAAACCTGAGCCACCAATGTTGGGATAAATGGTTGTGGGAGAGTGCAAAAATGAGCATATTTGGAATGTATTTCAACAACCACCATGATGACGGATTTCTTGAATGACTTTAGGAGACCTGTAATGAAATCCATGGAAACATTTTTCTAGATGGAAGTAGGCAGTGGAAAGGGTTAGAAGGTGCCTAATAGCTTGATATTTACCCCTTTGTTGCACTGGCATACTTCACATTCAACTACAAAAGTAAGAGTTTCATGCTTCATGCTAGTTCAAAAGAAAGAAAAAAATGCACGTGCATAAGTCTTCTAAAAGTCTAAATGTCCAGTAATGGGGGAGGAGTACAAATATTCCAAGATGTGGGGTTTGAGGGTGGACGTTAGGGCCAACACCACCCTATCCTTATAATGGAGAACCTCATCCTTCCAAGATTGATACTCAAAGAAATTAGGATCTTCTCATAATATTTTAATGAGTTGGGAAAATGTTGTGGCTACTACAACAACCTCCAAAATTGTGGCTTACACTCAATTTCAAAGCCTCCCTTAGTCTTACACATTATTCTCACAAACATCGAAACTCATTTCATGTACTTTCATGAAGTATTTTTCTCCCCTTTATAGGTTGGGTAAATTGTCATCTTTTCACATGATTGGCTATTGCACAATGTGTAGAATGCTTCTCTTGTGGTTTCAAGGGACTATATTTTTTATATGAATTGTTCTAACTATGTAAACATCTATCACACTCATTCATAAATTTTAAAGCCTCGTAATGCAAGCTTCATCATGATCATCGCAAAGTGTATCTTAAGTGTCGCACTTGTCGTAACGGGTCATAAAGTTTTCGCACAGAGGGAAATGCATTGTTTATGTGTCCTAGGTGATCTATTCTATTGCGTTTTCCAATATTCTAGTTATGATATCACAGTCGATGTCTGAGTACAGTTTACATCAGTCTAACCAATCTTACACTTAGCCATTTCTGAGAAGGCTTCCTCATCAAGAAACTTTGCTTCACCCAACCTCCCAGAAATGTGCACTACACATTTTCAGTCCTCTAACTTTGACATTTTCCCCTTGGCACTTTGTAATGCATAGTTTGAGCCTCCCAAGACTACTACACTGTGTAGTTTATGTGCTCAAGCTTCAGCCTTGTCCTACAAAATTGCACAATCCTTTCTCCCATCTTGACCCTAATTGTGAATTTCACAATCAAAAGCCACAAGCTCATTCCCTAAGCTTATGAACTACATAATTTCATAATATCCCATCCTCCCGTGTCTCTTAGAGCTACACAGTGTGTTCAATCAGCGTCCATTCCCTCATCCTTCCTCACTAGCTCCTAGAACTGTGTAGTTTTCTCCCTTAGTTTAGCCTAAATTGTGCACTTTGCAATCTCAAGGCTTAAGGCTCAGCTTCGAGATCTTGAACTATGCAATTGTGTAGTCACCTAGGCTCATATGTTGCATGTACCTGCTCAATAGGTTGGTCTAGTGCATGTCCCCTCAATTTGTCATCTTGTGCTCCCAGATTGTGCATTTTTGTTCCTTAGCCTAACTTGAACTATGCATTGTGCAATTTTATGTCTCAAGCCTCACTCTTGGCTACTTGAATTTCACAATAGTGTAGTCATTGGCCCTTCTCTCCTACCCTATCACCTGGTTGTTACGCAGTTAATGAATCAGAATGCACCATCTTAGAATAGGGGGTTTTCGGACTAATGTCATCTCATTAGGAGTGAATTGAAGATATAGGTACCTTACCATGCTATGACGAAATGAAGAAGAAAGACATGAAGGATGAAAATATGTTGAGAGATACTCTTGTAGATGAACATGGAAGTTGATCAATCACAAGAAATAAAAGGGATGTCAATTTTCGATCGCAACTCAAGACTTAAGATCATTGAAGATTCATTATCATCAAGTCATACATAGGTGAAAATAACAACATTCCCAAGCAGACATTCAACACACAGTAACAACAGTGGCTTGGCACTACCACATCATTGAGCAATCCATGTCAGAAGTGTCATGTCATGTCATATGCCACATCATCACTGTGGATCATGTAAATGGTATTCAAAATGTATTGTAAATTGGAAGTCCAAAGGACACACATGGAATATAAAGAGATTTAAGTCGAAAAGTCATAGGATGTCAAATAGTCATGAGGGTAGTCAAAGAGTCATAAGTAGGGGAAGCATCACACATAGTTATATATATATATACTCCCTTATTTTATGAGCAAGGGACTTTTCACCTTGTGTCCTCCCACAAGGAATTAGAGAGACATATCAATTCTTGTTGAGGAGCAAGGTTTGGATCCAACGCTCTACTATTGGAGCTATTGATGTTCATTATATACATGTTTCTTTGAACTTTTACTTAATAAAAGAAGCCTTTGAGGCCAAAATGTTCTTCATGCATATATTATGGATATTTGTAAGAATATTTTGTGAATGTTTGTAATTCATGTTTGCTTTCATCTGTGCTAAATTAGTTGAACTAATTTGGTTATTTTGGTACCTATCATATTGAGAATGTGTTGTACTTTCTATTATTTCCATGTTGATAGTGTTGGACCCACCAACATGTCATGGGATCTCCCTAGTAAGAAGTCCCAACTAGACCTCAGACCATTTGGAGTAGGAGCCTCGGTAGTGGGTAGTAAAGTTGTGCCTTGACCATGGTAGCGCACAACGGTAAGCATGATAACTTTGTCAGAAGAAAATTTGTGACCTTGTGGCAAGTCAAGTGAGATGCATAGGGGTTCTAACACATAGAGGGGAAAATGAAGTGTGTCACTTAGAATCCTATAATAGTATGCAACCTGAAAGGAACAGACGAGTGGAATGAAATCACAGGCTAGAAGCAGAATAGTCCACAATCCAAAGTGATGGGTTAATACAACAATGTGTCTTCAACCAGATTCATACAATTGCATACAAAAAATTGCATTCAAAAATGCGTAATTTAAATAACATACATTGCTAAAGTAACCTAAATAGTTGAACTACAATAACAACATATGCATGAAAACGTGATGGCTCAATTATGTTACTAAGTTAAAGTTCCATTCGTACATAAACGATAGACAACCACTAGCCCCAATAGTGGAACATTATAGTCAACATCGCCTTCTCCTCCAAAGAGATGTACTCCCTCTACACTATGGAGAAGACAAGGCTTGTCAAAATACTCTCCAAGCCATCTCTAAGCAATGCCTAGCCAAAAGATTGGCTCCCAAAATCCTGTTCTATGAGTTATGAGGTTCTATTTATAAAAAAGGGTGGGGTGACCCATGACATTCCCCTTTGTCACTCTTCGACTACCCTCATGGCTCTTCAACATCTTTACAAAACTCATTACATTACATAGTGACTGTTCACATTCCACTAGTGCTACTTGGAACTTATCTTTCAAGATATGTACAAGTAATATACATTTTTCACAAGTAACCATGTGAGAAAAAATAAGCTAGATATAGCCCAACAAGACAAAAAATTATGACTCTAGAGTTTGGGGAAAGACTAACTCAGAAACCTCCACTTGATGCTACTCGGTCACATACTGATGCAAGCTTGGTAATGTGAAATGATGTCCCTAAATTTCTCGAGTGTGTCTTCCTAGTAGTGTACTCTTGCTTCCATATAATCTCAGTATATGGTATTGGAACCTGTGTCCCTCTCATCTTGAACCATGTGTAGCATGGTGTAGACCATGACAAGACCACTAGTGTGCTTTCGCATCTTTGTTATGCTTAGCTCCAAGTCATCCTTGGTGGCCTCTCACCTTAGCTCCTCCATGTACTTATTGATCTCCAACCAGACTTCGTTCTTGTGCTTAGCTTTGGTGAAGGAACCTAAATCTATTCACTCTCTTCCTTAGCTACTAGATGTTCCAACACATCCACCTATATTGTCGTTGTTGTTCCTTGCCTTTATTTCTTCCCGTTTCTGCTTCTTTTCTTGTTCTCTCCTTTTTAGCTCCCATTCTTCCTTTGATTCTTGTTCTTCTTGTTGCGGTCTTAGTTATGTTACCTGCAAGCTCTTCTTTTCTCCTTCCTATGCTTTGTTGTCTGTGTCCTTTTCTTCCTTTTTCTCCTATTGTCAGAGATTCCTACATGAAGACCGAATCTGCTTTCACTCTACAACTTTGTTCTCCCTCTGTTATGTTAGTAATTGCCTCCTTCCCTGATTTTGTACTAGATTTTTGCCTTCTTCACTATTGTTGGTCTTATTTCCATGTTAGTGATGATTCATTTTATGTAAATAGTTGGGCATTTGCATATATTGGAGAGTAGACTAGTGCTTGCTCAAATGTTTCCCTAGTGTTGGTATTATGATACAGGTGTTGTCCTTGATGGCAACTCACTCAGATGACAAATCATAGTGTAGAAAGTCAAGAGCAAAGAATTAATGATTAGAGAGAGGTATACACAGGTTCACCTTGACAAAGAAGCATATACAAGCGGTTTAATAGACCAAAAGGAGCGTATAATGTACACATGCAGTTTCACAGAAGGAAAGGCGGGTACATGTTGGAAAACTAATTTTTGGTCTAAGGTATTTGGTCCATGGTATTTTGATCCATGGGATTGGTCCAAGGTATCGGGTCCGAGGTATTGATCCCAGGTATTTGGTCCAAGGTATTGGTCCTAAGTGGTTTTGGACCATGGTATTGAGAAAGGTCTAAAACTATAAAAGGAGGAGAAGATCATTAGGCCAAGGCTGCAAGGGATGAATATCTGATGAAGTGAGAGATCTAGTATGCAGGTTATGGGTTTGCAATGATTTGCTTGATCTGAACCAAGGATGCACCTATGTGGATGATGTCGGATGACGGATCAGGATCTTAAGGCTTGCAATGTATTACCATTATTTGGTTTGATCATGGATAGACTAGATCTGAATTACTGATGCATGTTTATTCTATAAATGTTATGATCTAGGTATGATTGATGTCTGGAATAGATGGAAAGTTATGAGTAAATATTTGCAGATCTGTACATGGGTTTGCTTTGGTAAAAGCATGTATACACACTAGTTTGGTTCATTAGAGTAGCGTATACATTATGAAATATGATATTTGAATTTGTAGATGGTTCTAGCAGTTGTTGCAGAGTTATGGGTTCTGCTCTATGTTCTGGTAACTGTGTTTTGATGACTGGTCTTCAGTGATTCAGTTGTGGGTGATTTAGAATTTAATGATTGGTTGATGCAATGGTTGTGTTGTAGTGGTGATTGATTTTGAGCTTCAATGTTGTTGATGGGTCCAGTATGAAAATTGGATGAAATGTGGCCTTCATATTATGGTGTTGTGATCCAGGTTTATCTAGTCTGAAAATTTATGAAACTTAGTCACTGGAGGAAGAGTGAAGGTTGGAGCCTTCAGTAGGCCAGCACCTACGTACCGGTAAACATATTGGCTAGTACAAGAGCCAGGGGGTTGGGGCTCCATTCTAGTAGCAGCTAGAAAACATGAGAGGGTTGTAGCCTTCTGTAGTTCGGCGCCTACGTACTAGTTAATATATCGGCTAGTTCTAGAGCTAGGGGGTTGTAGCTCCCTTCCAGTGGTAGCTGGAGAACAAGAGAAGGTTGTAGCATTCTACAGGTGGGTGCTTGCACATTGGTATGGGTCTGTGGTAGTACAATATTGTAAACAAGTTTTCTTATATGAAAAAGGAGACAATAGTAGGTGGTTTTTGTCCCACATTGGGTTTCCACCTTATATCATGGTGTTCATGTGTGTTTCTTATGTGTGATGATCTATTTTATTTTATTGCACCTGGTTACTGTTAATATGGTTAATGAAGTTCTGATGCACTGATTAAAAATCAACATATGATGAATTAACTTAATCATAAGTTTACTGGATATATGCTAGTTGCATTAAACACAGTTGCATGTACACGCAGGTTCCCTTAACTGAAGTAGCATATATGAATCTAATTATGGAAATGAAAAAGTTAGTGATTTGATAATACTAATTCAGCCCCCGTCTTAGTATTATTTCCAACACCTAGTATGTCTTTCACTCGTATCTCTTGAAACAACACTCTTTGGTGCCATGGTACAATGGCTACTGGAGAGAAGTACTTCATGAGTGTGGTACCTATTGGATGGAATGAACACTCATGGAAAGTGAACATTAGCTCTTAGAAATATAACTTCACAGCATGATCAAGTAGCAATTAAGGCATATAATGAGAGGAATTGTGTAGTTTTGACTAAAAGTGGTGACAACTAACTATGGGAACTATGTACTATGATATCATAGTAGTGAGTGAGGAATCTTGATGATTGGAACTGCGCAATCCACAGTTCAGTCTGGGTGAGGTCCTGAGAGAGACTGCACATTGTGTAATATCAGTGACCATGTTAGGAGGCTAGCTCCTCAAATTGTGCAATGTGCAATTGGAGCCAGCCCAAGATAGGCTCTAACTCTAGAAGCCAAGGCAAAGGTCTTGATCTCCTAAATTGTGCAGTGCATGTTGTGAAGTGTGAGATCTAGGATAGGGGAAGCCCAGATCTGTCCATGGGGAGTGTGAAAACTAGTATATATGAAGGATGATGTAATAATGAATGCAAATATGACTAATTATAGATGTATGCATGTAAAACAAGTGCAACAATGGATCAAACTAAACGAACATGAATCAAGTGAAGGGAGTTGCCGCAATGGAAGCCATTGGTGAAAAATGGGAAGACTCATGTGACACTTGAGAAAGGAAATATATAACTTGAAACAAAACTTTTACAAGTTAAACCAAGTTAAAATGCTAGCTTTCATTCAATAAAACAAGTGAAACAACACTCTCACAAGCTAAAAAAACAAAAGCAACAAAAAAAGCAGGAAAAGGAAATAAAGTAAAAACTCACCTCGAAAAGTGATGAAAATTCTCTAAACACTTCTTGATCAAATAAGGAAGCTAGAGCTTGATGATTGAATGTATAAGTGAGCTCTAGAGGCATCCATTACATATATTTCAGAAAATTGAAGTTCATGGCATGTATGTTTTAGATCAAGGACAATAATGACTCTTGGCAGAAACATCTAAAGATGGAAATGTGTCACCTTTGGGAAACTAATAATAGATGCCTACTTCCTTAGCATGCTTTTCCTCTTAGCTTCTTGCTTTTCATGAAAACTACCATGCACTTCCTGTGGAGATTTTGCAGTTTTGGGAAGGACTGAGAAACTTTTTGGTTTAGGTATTGAGCAGTTGCTGAGCATAGTAGGTTCTATGGAATTTCGGGTTGAGAGGCTTTAGGCTGCCTCTCAAGCTTTATAAAATTTCCCAGCTGAAGGTAGGTTGTCAACGGGCTTTGTGCAATTCTAGAGCTAAAGGCTCACTTGCTAGCTTGGACTGCTCTACACAATTTCTGAGCTGAAGAGAAGCTACAAGATGGGTCTGCATAATTTTGGAGACGAAGCTCACTGCTAGGTTGCAATTCTCTATGTAATGTCCCATCTAAAGACAAGCTTCCAGCTGAGTCTACACAATTATGGTGTCGAAGCTCACTACTGGTTTGCACTACGCATTTCCTAGGAGTGAGGCCAGTTCCCCTCAAGGATTTTGTATATCATCAGGGCAACACTTGAAACCATTTGAAACCAAGCCATGGGATCAGATTGGGTTTAGAAATCAAAGAAAATATGCAAGCAAAAGTTGTAAAGAGAAAGATAAAACTCAATGAATCATAGGTACCTAGGCAATATAAGACAAGGTACTGAGATTTTAGTAGGGAGGCTCCAAAACAAATTGAAGGAAACATTTTGGAGGGTGGTTGTAGCCGCTACAACATTGGTGACACACTGGTATAACTCCATCTCTTCGTATGAACCTCACTTCGTGTAAACAGAGTCTAACTCTTCCAGAAGTATTGTTTGATTATTTAATCATCATGGTTTGTTCACTAGCTTGAGTTAAAGATATAGTCCCTGCCATTCTCTTGATCGGTCAGCACACATACCAAGCCAAGCCAATTGAGTTATTTCGATTATGGATGAGGGGTATATTGATGCATAAGTAGTATAGTCTATCACAGTTTTATTTTCATCTCTAGTGTTGCTCCATTGCGAGTAGGCCTAGATAGTACCCCGACAAAGTTACTTTAGGAACACAAGAATCGCTATGCTACCAATGAGCCTAGATAGTACTCCGACAGAGTTACTTGCATAACTTTTGTAAATGAAGCCTTTCTCTTCTTTTGCCTTTACTTTTATTTTTTTGCTTTTTTCATTTTTCATTTTTTAGAGAAGTTTGCATATGAATTTATTTATTTCATGAGGCAGAAGAGGGATCCCAACTTATTGAAAGCATACAAGTTTGTCCGTTCAGAGAAGGATGTTATATATAACTCTGACATACTTGTTAAGGTTTTACCCCTCACCTTACTCTACTTGACAAGGATTAAATGAAAATAGAAAACCAATTAGAGTAGGCAGTACTAGTTAAAAGTGCAAGTGTTGTGACTTCACCAAGACTCACTCTAAAAGGAACGCGTTTTCCATTAGGGTATCATCGAACGAAATAATGCAAGGCATTCATATGGAGAGGGAATAAAAGGATAACCAAATGTTGATAGTTGTACAAGCCCTCTTGTATTTCACCTTGCTTGTCTCAAGAAACCAAACACGGTTTCATGGGAAACTAATCCTATGGGTGCATAATACGAAAATAAACAAGAAAGAAAAGGACAAAAGTAAATCAAAATGAAAGAGAGTAAGAAACATCAAAACAAAAAATAAAAAGAAAACCAAAAAGAAAAGAAAACAAGAAAGCAAACACTACTCATACTCCTAAGTTAAACAGTGCATGGACCTACTCACGTGAAGTGATATCTCCAATGCAGCAACTAGTGCATTGGTTGGCCTATGTAGGTGATGGCATGGTTAACAAGATAGATATTTAGGCAAACCAGCAAGCAAGAAAGATAAAAAAATCAAAACCAACATGCTCTAAGTTTGAATGCGTCCACAGAAAAGAAAAGAGTAAAAGCAAAACACAGAAATTCTATAGATGTACCATGGTGTTGTGTCACACTATGCACAGATGAAAAACATGCACACTTTTTTGATCTTGAAAAGTGAGAAAACATGTAGAAAGAAGAAAACTTTCACTTAGAAACACGACTTGCTACATATGAATCCTCTAATGCGTGAGTGAGAGGATCATGAGATTCTAGTGGAGGATGTGAAATATGTAGACTAGATTGATTTTTATTGCAAACAAGAGAGTGATGAGGAGCCTGGGCTATTTGAACATATTTCTGATCAGAAGTGGAACTTTCCTCAAGGCTGCAAGAACCTCACATAACCATCAGCTCAAGTTGAGGTGTCTCGACATCTTGAGGGTTTTCTTCATCAGTAGGTAGATCATCAAAGATCAGTGGCTTAGAAAGACCAACAACAAGTGAATCAACATTGTGATCAAATGAGTTAGTGAAGGGATCACAACAACCATGATCAAAAAGTTCAAGATGTACATCGACATCCTCATGATCTGATGAACCATATAGAGAGGTTGATGAAAAACATAAATTTTCACCCTCTAAATTTCCAGAAATAAAAGATGATAGATCTGGTGGATTCCAAAAGAAATATTTGTCCTCACCATATTCAAATGATGGACTCACATCCTATGTGTCCTATGAATTACTGGAAGTAGAAGCATCCAGGTATGAATTTTCACAAGGAAAATTAGAAATGGCAGGATCAAAGAATATCTCAGGATAGAGCAGATGAGGTGTGGACAAAAGGAGGTCATCCTTCATCACGACTTCTTCTTTAGATTCCCGCACATAATCATCATAAATGACATCGCGGGTTGGTTTCTCAACACAAACTCCATCAACAAATTCATCCTCATGAAAACAATTGTGGAGACTTGAACAGGTGAGCAAAACAGAGTATAATCCATAGGATCAAAGGAACCAAACGACGAAGGTTGAGAAGACAAGACCTCATGACCTCCATCAAGATTATAGTATAAATATGCACAAATTTTCAGATCGTGTGGGGTGGGAGGGTGTTACAGTTCAACAGATGGGTTCAAAACTTTCCCCACCTCATCCTATGGAGCTAGAGCTATTTGATGAGAAGAGGACGGAGGGTCACTTGTGATAGCAACCTTGTCTATCTTAGATTCTGAAGCTCTAACACCGAGGTATACTAGGAGGGGTTGAAATGATTCTAACTCATGTGGATTTTGAGATATGTGAAGAAGATACTAAAATATTTCTTTGAGAACTTTCCGATCGATTTCATCTACAAGGATTTGAAAAACGAGATTACAGAAGTGGTCCCAAAATTGTGCAATAGATTCATCAGGTGCTTTCCATAATTTCAGAATTTTTTTATCGAGTTTTTTATGGTCATAACAATAGAAACCATAGATTAACTCTCTAATCATGTGATCATATGAGTGTGTAGATGCTACGAGAAATCTGCGACACCATTTCTCAACATTCCCTTCAAACGTGTAAGCAAACAACCCATAGGAAATGTCATCCGAGGGGACTTTATTCCTCTCACAAAAGCCTAAGAAGGAAACTCTATGCCTCAACGGGCCTGCTCCAACTTCATTGTTGTATTTGATTTGTGACAAGTCATCAATGAAATCCTCGCACACTTCCAAATCATTTGCATGAGAAAAACACCCTGGAGTTGAGATTTTTATGTGAGTCATGAATGATGTGCAAAAATTCAAAATAGACTTTAAGGGCTCAACTTGTCATCTGGCCCTCCTTCTAGCACCGGAAATGTTGATGGTGTTGGACCCACCAACATGACAACGGATATCCAAAGTAAGAAGTAAAAACTATATCTCAAACTGTTTGGAGTAGGATTTCCATCAATGGGTAGTAATGTTGTTACCTAACCGCGATAGGGAACATAGGTAAGTATGATAACTTTATCTGAATCACGTGTGTGACCTTGTAGCAAGTTGGGTGAGATGCATGGGGGTTCTAACACATAGAGGGGAAAGGAGATGTGCCCCTTAGAAGCCTATAATAGTATGCAACCGGAAAGGAACACATGAGTGGAATGACATCGCAGGCCAGAATCGAAATAGACCACAATCCAAAATGATCGGTTAATACAACAACATGTCTTCAAAACTATTCATGCAATTGTGTCCAAAACAATCCATATACAAATGCGTAAGTTAAATAAAATAAATTGATAAAGTAACCAAAATAGTCAAACTACAATAAAAACATATGTGTGAAAAGGTGTTGGCTCAGTTATATTATTAAGTGGAAGTTCCATCCATACATACACCATTGACAAACACTAGCCCCAATAGTGGAACATTATAGTCAACAATGCCTTCTCCTCCAAAATGATATACTCGCCTACACTATCGAGAAGCCAAGGCTCATCACAATACTCTCCAAGACTTCTCTAAGCAGTGCCTAGCCAAATGCTTGGCACCTAAAAGCCTGTTCTATGATTTATGAGGTTCCGTTTATAACAAACCGTGGGGTGACCCTTGACATTCCCCTTTGTGACTCTTTCACTACCCTCATGAATCTTCAATTTATTTACAAAACTCATTATGCTACGTAGTGACTGTTCACATTTGGCTAGTGATATTTGGAACTTCAGTTACAACATATTTACAAATAATATACATTTTGCACATGTACCCATGTGAGAAAAGTAGAGTAGAGACAACCGAAAAAGACAAAATCTTTTTTTCTAGAGATTTGGGAAATACCAACTTGGCAACCTCCACTTGATGCCACTCGATCACGCACTGATGCCAAGCTTGGTATTGTTTGTTGATGTCCCCAAACTACTTGAGGGTGTCTTCCTGGTAGTGTACTCTTTCCTCTATATCATCCAGGTATATGGTATTGGAACTTGTGTCCCTCTCATCGTGAAGCATGTCCAACATGGTGTACACCATGACAAGACCACCATTGTGCTTCTACATGTTTGGTGCACTCATCTCAGGTCATCCATGGTGGCCTCTCACCTTAGCTGCTCCATGTACTTATTTATTTCCAACTAGACTTGGTTCTTCTGCATAGCTTTAGTGAGGGAACCTACATCTTTTCACTTTCTTCCTTAGCTATTGGTTGTTCCAACTCATCCACCTGTATTGGCATTGTTTTCTATGTCAATGCACCTTCCCTTTGTTCTTCTTGCCATTTATACTTCTTTTCCTCTTCTCTCCTTCTCAGCTTCCATTTTTCCTTCGGTTCTTGTTCTGTTTTTCGTGATCTTAGTTATGTTACCTACAAGCTTTTCTTTTCTCCTTCCTCCACTCTACTGTCTGTGTCCTATGCTTCCTTTTTCTACTACTGTGAAAACTGCATGAATGGATATTGAATCTACTTTCACTCTGCAACTTTGTTCTCCCTTTGTTATGTCAGTAATTTCCTCTTTCCTTGTCTTTGTAATGGATTGCTTCCTTCTACCACTGCTGCTGGTCTTGTTGCAATGTTAGTGTTGACTCATTTTTTGTAAACAGGTGCGAATTTGCATATATTGGCAAGTAAACTAGCCCTTGCTCAACTTCTTCCTTAGTACTTCTTTAATTGGTTTCCCTTAAAACATCTCTCATTAGTGCCATGGTGCAATGATTAGTGGAGAGAAGTGCTTGACAAATGTGGTACCTGTGGGATAGAACGAACGCTCATGGAAAGCAAACATTATCTCTTACAAATCTAACTTCATAGCATGATAAGGAAACAACTAGGGAATCTAATGAGAGGAATTGTGCAGTTTTGATTGACATGGGTGATTGACTGACTATAGGACTACACACTGCACACTCCCAGTAGTCAGTGAGGAAGCTTGATGACTAGAATTATGCAATGAGAAGTTCAGTCTAGCTGAGGGCTTGGGAGAGACTGCACATTGTGCAGTCTTAGTGACCAAGTTGGGAGACTGGATCCTAGAGCTGCATAGTGTGCAATTGGAGCTAGCCCAAGATAGGCTCTGTGGAATTCTAGAATCCAAGGCAGAGGCATTGAGCTCCCAGATTGTGCAGTGCATTCAGTGAAGTGTGAGATCTGGGCTAGGGGAAGCCCAAACCTATCCATGGGGAGTGTGAAAAAAATAGATATGAAGGATGATGTAAGTGTGAATGAATATCTCACTAAGTGTAGATGTATACATATAAAACAAGTGTAGCAATGGATCAAACTAAAGGAATCAAAATCATGTGAAGGGAGTTGTCGCAACGATGACTGTTGATGAAAAATGGGAAAACTCATGTGACACTTGAGAAAGGAAATATATAAATTGAAATGACACTTCTACAAGTTAAAACGTTAGTGTTCGTTCAACAAAACAAGTGAAACAAAACTCTTACAAGCTAAACAAAAAAAATATAGAAAAAGTAGCAAAAGGAAATAAGAGCAAAACACATCCTAAAAATCAATGACAATGCTTTGAAGGCTCATTGATTTCCTAAGGAAGCAAGAACTTGATACTCAAATGTATAAGTAAGCTTTAGAGGAGTCCATGACATATATTTGAGGAAATTGGAGTCCATCACACATATGCTTGAGATCAAGGACAACAACGGAACTTGGCAGAGACTTCTAAATATGGAAATGTGTCACCTTCGGGAAATTAATAATAGATCCCTACTTCCTAGGGATTATCTTCCTCTTAGCTTATTTATTTTCTGGAAAATTACCATGCACTGCCTAGAGATATTGTGCAATTCTTGAAAGGACTGGGCAACTCTCTTGTTCATGCACTGAGTAGTTTCTAAGCACAGTAGGTTATGTGTAATTTCTAGGTTGAGTGGCTCTAGGTTGCCTCTCAAGCTCTATGTAATTTCCATGCTATAGGTAGTCTCTCAACTGGATCTGCATAATTCTAGAGCTGAACGCTCACTTTCTCTCTTGGACTACTATATGCAATTTCCCAGCTAAACATAAGTTGCAAACTAGGTCTACACAATTCTGCAGTTGAAGCTCATCGTTGGGTTGCACTAGTCTGTGCAATTTCCCTATTGAACAAAAGTTGTTAGATGGGTATGTGCAATTCTAGAGCTGAAGCTCACTACTAGGTTGCATTGCACATTTCTTGAGAGAAAGGTGTGTTTCCCTCAATGATTGCACAGATAATCAAGGCAGTGACGGAAACGATTTGCAACCAAGTCACAAGGTCAGCTTGTGGTTAGACATCAAAGAAAGTAAGAAAACACAAGTTTTAAAGAAAAAGATAAAACTAGTTGGGATGGGGTCCCTAGGGTCAATTTTGTTGAGTGTTGAATAATTTTTGTAATATATTTTTGTAGCAAAGGTAAAGTTATTGCAAATTGTGGAAAACAGAGCACAAATATAAGTAGAGTCAAAGGGGTTTTAGTCCCTTAGGTGGGTAGGTGATATAGCTATTTTGAGACCCACCTGTTAGGTTCCTATACCAATAGGTTTCATATTTCATGATTGACAGTGGAAGGGCTAAATATGTTCATCATTGCAGGCTGCAAAGGTTCCATATTTGGTGTACATACTAGGAAAATTAAAAAATGAAAAGAGGGTATGCCTTAAAAGAATAATTAAAAGGCAAGAAAATCAAATGGTCAAAAGAAAAGTGAAAATGAACCCCAAACTAAAGACCAGGAAAGTGGCCAATCAAAATGCCACTACTATCTTTTGGCAGTGTCCCACTCTACAAATACTGCTGCTAATCATACTTGATGGATGGCCCAATAGTCTAATCTGGACCATGCCATGTTTAAATTGCTTGTTGCAGAATAGAGAATGTTTCCTGTCCAAAAAGCTCAAGCTTGGCAGATGACTAGCTGGGTAGAGAAATGAAGGAGCCCAACTGCTTAATCTGGGTCCTTGGAAGAAATAAGGGTACATTTAGATAGGAGAGCAGTCAAAAGAAAAAGAGAACAATCAGGGTCTGCTAATTCAAGTGCACCCACTTCAAGTGAAGAAAAAATGTTAGGATTACTAGGTTGGGTAAGTAGTGCCAAGTTGCAGAAATAAAGGGCCATCACCAATTGGCTTATCAAGTACAAAGACTCATTCCATTCAGGGTATTGGCATCATAGCAGAGGTTTGAGGACACAACATTGGAAGCATGTCTAATTTCCCCCCTTTTCCCCCAAACATCATTTACTAACATCCCCAAGGACCTTGAGATCTGCTCAAGTGTCCTGTTCCACTTCAGTTCATGACAAAGTACCAGGTCAAACCATGAAGTTTAGTCAAGAGAAAGAAGCCACATTTTTTTTGTAAAAATCTTTACTCTCATTTTCCTCATCTTCCATTCCTAAGTTTTACTTCTTAAAACTTAGTCTTTTCCCCTACACTCACCTCACAAATGTCATATTAACAACTAATGTATTATCTAACTCCCTAAGAATTCCCCTTCCCTAATTTTACAAAAATCTATGTAAAAATCCCAAAAAATCTATGTAAATACCCTTCCCCCTAGCACTATAGCTATACAACATTTCTTTGGAAATATTAAGCCATCAGGGGTCAATATTAACCCTCGATAATCCTAAACTATGGGTTTGCAATCAAAAACTTTGGTTAAAAAAGTCAAAAAATCAAAATCCCCGCCCTCCTTAACCCTTCCTACCCCTCTCCCGCACTATAAGGTTTGGGTTTGTAATGTTTTTTAATTAAACGATTATAAACCAACCCGAAAACCTAAAGTTAAAACCCACCCCTGCGCGCAATGTATTTAAACGATTATTTTATTTGGCAGGTCCCCGCGGGTATAAAACCTTGTCATATCATATGTGCCACCAGCAGTTAGATCGCCAGCCCCACTGATCTAACGACTGGCGGTCAATCTCACCAGCAACCTGCCCGATCTTTTGCGTCCGGGGGATTGGCGGGTTTACCGCCGTACCCCCGCCACACGTCAGTCTCCCGCAGTGTTCAGAGCCCCCCACCCCTCATACCATTTACCGCCCTAGGGTGCTCCGGGGAAACCACTTACCGCCCATCCCCTCTCGTTGACGTCACACCGCCATCAGCATGACGTCACCCCCTCGTCTGCCACCACTGCTCCATGTCGGCCATCCACCCGCCTGTCTTGCCACCGTGTCACCACCACCTGGCCACCCACATCAACTGCCACATCACCCTGCCGTACCCGGACCCACCGATGATGTCATGCTGACGTCATCACCAAAAAGGCACCAAAGGGCCAAAATTGCATAAAAAGTCGGAAAATGACCGTTGTTTGTCATTTTAACTTGTCGTTTCTGGAGCAGTGTGCATGCAAAAGACGTCGTTTACGGCCAAAATCAAGAATTGGCTTGCCCAAGCTATTGCCGCCCTCAAAGTCGACCCAAATACCTGCAATTGGTCCATCTTGACGCCTCTTGCACCAAAAAATCCAGGTATTTGCCGCAGGCGACCTCCTTCACCCATATTTCTCCCATTTTTCTCCTAATTTCTCGTAAAAAAATATGCAAAAGCTCCTCACAGATAAATTGTCCACTGAAACTACCCAAAAACCTGGTAAAATCCCTGCACAACAAAGCTCTGCAAGAAACCCGTGCCCTTCTGTGAAATTCACCACAAAAACTAATTGAAGAAGCCGAGCTACTAGCTAAAAAGCCCATGCAACTGCACACTCATCCCTGTTTTCAAAATTCCCTTTGAAAAACCAGCTAATTAGCTTAAAACACTCTGGTTTCTTCCGACAGAGTTCCCCATAGTTCATCAAACCTGTAAATAGTTTCCTCATACTTTCAAAGCTGCTCACTTTCAAACACAATTCAGTGGGCATTCCTCATCCTTTGCACCAATCCTAAACTCAAGTAAATATCCAGTTAAAATCAAACATGGCCACTCCATCTGCTCTAGATGATGCTCTTGTCAATCCACCCAGTAAGGAGCTTGAAGCTATGCCACTTGTAGATAGTGATTTCCTCATTGCAGATTTTGTGGCAAAGAGGAACGATTTACAGATCTTCTGCCAGCTAAGGAACAGTCACTTGGACAACAGTGACATGTATGGCATCTAGGAGTCTAATCTGCCTACCTACTTCTTGCCATCTATTAATGTCTTTCCTGAAGTCATTCACCTCTGTGCAGAAAATTATGACCAGAAGCTCAGAGCTGTAAAACCTCCATCTGGGAGCATCCTCTTTTACATAACTCTTGATTCCATCAATCAGATGCTGAATTACAAAAAAACCCAACTGCTATACCCTTTTTCCATAAAGTATTTGCTGGATGAGGGCTCCAAGCTCTCTAGCATGGACATTGCTGCAGTGGCCAAAACTTTCATGAGGGCAGACTGCCAGCCTTCTAGGCCACCTCCTTTTTCATATACAAATTTCAATGTGGTAGGCAAGCTGCTTGTGGACTTGATATCCTCTGTCCTGGGGTTCTCCAGAAATGAGCATGTTGATGAAACTGTTTTGGTCTTGTTATCTGCATATAGCCTTGGGAAGCCCCCTGTTGTAAAATACAATTATGCCAAGTTTATCGCCAACAAGATACATGACCAACTAGTGAGGCTGGACAGGGAAGCAATATTCAAATATTCATCATACATCCATCACCTCTTCATGTACTATCAGATAGATTGCTTCCAATGCCACATCAAGAAACTGGATTCACAGGGTGAGAGGAGATCTGTCATCTTCTGGTCTTCAGTTTTCCATCAATTCCAGAACTCTCCCTACTCCTACTGTGAATTTATTGACCAATTTGTCTATCCAGTTACATGCCTCTTGAAGAGGTCTCCTCCTGCCAGATTGTCCAAAGATATGCAGAAAATCTTACAGCTGTGTAGGAATTACAAAAGATGTGATTGGTATTTATGCCAAAATCACACAGTCATCAGGATCTATGGTTGTGAGCTCTGTCCTTACAGGCTCCCAAGGTATGTGCCTATGAGATTGTTTGCCTTGGAATACTATAGGCAACTCATCAATTCTGACCTTACACACTTCCACAGTGCCAAGAAGAAAGCCAATCTCAAATTCAGAGACCACCTAGGCCCCTTCATCATGAACAAGAAAGATGGTTGGCAAGAAGCTGATCAATTATTGGGGCAAAAGCTTAAACTCAAAAGGAGCTTCTGGTGAGTCCCTTATGACCCTGAAGGCTTTATCAGTGCTAGGAGAGTCAAGTATAGGCTGCTAGCCTATACACATTGTCCATATCCACAAATAGAACACTTTGCCAACCAAGATGAATGGGTGCCTGATACAATAGTAGAGGAATTTACTCAGGAAGAGAAAATGGAGCAGACTGTGAAAGATTTAGAGAAAACTCTTGACTTAGATTCTTGTCAACAGGTCATATTCAAGAAACCAGTCCAAGTGGGAGAAGGCACATCCACTGCTGCAGTTGCACAGACTACCCAGCAGGCATCTACAACCACCACTACAGCAAAAGGAAAAGAGATAATGGATGAACAACAAGAGACAGAGGCAGGGCAACCCAGCACTTCAAAGGATCAAAGTCAAGGGCAAGCCCCTTTACAGCAAACTGAACCACCCCAAATCCCAGTTCTGAAAACACCTCTCAATGAAGAGAGAGGCAAAAAACGTGATAGAGAGGAGGTCACACCTCCAAGTGGGTCAACACAGTAACCGAAGGCCAAGAGGCCAAGAATTGACCCTGAAACCGAGGAAGAAGACATCAGTGAAGAAAGAGCAGAAAGCCAAAACAGAGAAAGACAATCCAGCCAGCGAACTACCACTAGTTCATTTCAGCAGGAACAGGCCATACAGCAAGGCACGGAGGTATCCTCCTCAAGGTAGCAAGGCAAGAAACCATATGGTATCAAAGGGGGTTTCATGCAGATCAAGGCACAAAATGAATTGTTGAGAGTACAACTCTATGATCAATTCTTGAAGGCAACTCCCTCCAAAAAACAAAGACTGATGGCTGCTTATGATATCAAGGAGGACAAAATGATTTTTACTCATTTGAAGCCTAAAGTTCCACATCCCAAAACCTCTGCAGATTACCTAAGAACAAACTTGGAGGTATTTTCTAAAGACATACATCCAATGGATCCAATAGAGCTGCACAAGCAAACAGGGGAAATGGTCTATGCTACGCTTGCAGACAAGGCCATGCTAGCCCATCAGTTGAAAGAGTCACTGAGGAATACAAATACACAGTTGGATTTGGAAAGGATGTCTTCCCAGGCTAAGGACAACAGAATAAAAACGTTGGAAGACATAATCATTGATCTAGGACATGATCCAAAAGATCCAAAGGGTGTTAGGGCCCTTATGAAAAAGAAGGAGGATGATATTGCTGCACTCAGGAAACAGGCAAAGTTGCCTGCAACTATTCACCCTGACACTGCAAAACTTGCACAGGAAAAACAGCTTGATGACACCATGGATTTACTTATGAAGATGAATCAAAGGCTACTAGAGATGGAAGGAGAATTGGAGAAAGCATGGCAAGGTAGACAGGGAGAATCAACCTCCCAGCCACCTCAAACTTCTACAACTCTTGGCCCTGCCCCTCCTTCACAAGCAGCAGCAGCCCCTCCTACCATTCCAGCACCAACCACAGCCACATCAGTAACAGAGGCAATAGCAGCAGTAGAATCTAGCATGAGTATGGAGGACTTGATGAAAGCTGTCAAGGAACTTGAGGTTCAGGTGACAGAAATCAATGAAGCCAAAGATAGACTGGCCAAGCTAGAGGCCAGCTATGACAAGTCCAAGATGACTGTAGCAGAGAAGCAAAGAGAAATAAAGGCCTTGGATGCCAAAGTGAAGGCTTTGGAAAAGGAATTGATTCTAGGAAAAGCTCTAGCAGAAATCAAGAAGATAATCTGGGCCAAAATTGGCCAATCAATCCACGACCAGTGGAGGTCAATCTAGGCAATACATGAGCAAATTGAACTGATAAGCATAGCTCATGTTGAAATACAAAGGGCCAGAACAGCACTAGGAATCATGCCTGAGCAGGTCAATAAGATGATACATTTCCTTAATACCCACACTAGGGAGGAATTGGAAGCACTAGAAATAAACAGCAGAACAGACACCATCCTGACAACCAAGAAAGTGCTGACTTTGAGGAATTTCACTCAAACACTAGAAAGAAAATGTCAGGATATGAAGGCAGAAATTGATGAATTCAGGGCAAAGATGACAGTATTGCAGGATAAAGGACTGCCAAGTCTAGTGACTGGCACAGGACAATTGCTGTCATATGATCAGTATATCACAAGGATCAACAATTATGTGGAGAATCAAATCACAGCATCCAGCAGCTCCACAGAAGAAGCAAGGCCTCCCTCTGGGAAGTCTCTGTATGATAAATTAGAAAATCTATTTTTTATTGAGCATGAGATAAATCATTTGTTTGAAGTGCCTCCAAATTTTTACAGATATACTGAAGCAAATGAAACACTGGTAAAAATAAGGAGACATCATCTTCCTCTAGCTGATTGGTGGCAAGCAATGTTGGAAATTCTGCCCAGGTGATCCCATCATATTATTCCTTTTTGTGAAATTCAGATCTCAGTCATAGTACAGGTCAGCAGACAATTCAGCAAGCAGATATCACAGGAAGCATCCGTACATTGACTCACCAAAGCACTCAGACAGCACGCTCAACTAACGTAGAATTAAAGGCACAGCTACAGCCAACTTTCCTGAGCCAAAAAGTCAAAAGTTGTCTGACATAAAGACAGCTGCCATCTCAACATTATATGTTGTAGTTATATATTTCATTTACTTTTTGTATGAGAGTTGGTGGTGCAATTTATTGCACAATAACTCACTATTGAGATATTTTGTATCCTTTTTTTGTATATATATCCCCTCAAAGAACATATTGAGGGTCGGTTGTAGTGAAACTCTTTCAGAAGAGCTATATTGTATATCTGAGACATTTTGTGCTAATACAAATTGCTGGTGGAGTTCCTGGTTCCTATACTGTCTGAAGGTGGAAATGAATGACTCTGTTATGTTGCAGAATTCCTGTGTCATTTGCTGGAACAATAAGTTATTCTGAAATGTGTTCTTGTTTTCCTTTGTATGCAATAATTCATATATGTTCATGATCAAAGTAAATAGAGAAAAAGAATAGCCTAGGATTTGTTTGAATACACCCTGTGCTCAATCTCTATTTCTAAATATGTTTTCTTCTGGATTAGCCATGGATATGAATTCTTAATTTCTCATGTCTAAACTAATTCTATCCCTGTGAATATTGTTTAAGAATTCTTAACTACTCTTAAGCAATACTTCCATTTTTCCCTTGTTAGCATAGTGAAAGATTCTCAATTGCCTTTCACTTACTAATTCCATAACTTCATTACCAAATCTAAAGAATTGTTCCACAGATGCCTTTCTGGCTTTGCAGCAATACTTTGCCTTCAGAAACCTACTTCAGCAACACACTTCTTTGAACTCCATTGCCCAATGACCCAAACTGTTCAGTAATTTATACCTCAGCTCTGTTTGAATTCACCAACCGACAAAATTCAAACAAAATCAGCACACCATAACTAGCCTAAAATCACCCACCAACAAAGTTAAATTTTAAAGAGAGAGCCCTCTCTGGTTGCAGGTAGGCTAGGACCTGTAACTAAAAGAATGGTTAGTGGTTACCTCGGCCGTATTCCCTTTAGGAAGCAGGGAACAACCTGAGTGATAACACATGCCTCCTGGGTTTCAGTCACAATCACCGAATCACTCCCGCTCATCAGGTGGACAGACTGGAGATTGATGAGACATTCCTTACGCAAAAATACCAGTTAGGGATGGCACTTGACTATTAGCTATGTGTGAACCGGTGAATGAAAGCTGGTCTACGAGCTGGACCACTCTGCCTTCATGCGGAAAACACATCACTTGAAAGATTGAGGAAACAATAGCTCCCATGCTTTAAATGTAGTCACGCCCAAGGAGTAGATTGTAATCTAAAGGTCCTTGGACTACCATTTCGTTCAGATAAACGGTTTTCCTTCTCAAACTTATAGGAAAACTTGGAAGGATCCCTAACGATTGACTTGTTCCTTTGTCGAAGCCTATCAGATTTCGCATCTCAGGCAAAAGCGATGGCAAACCAAGCGCTTTCCAAGCAGTTGAGGAAAGGATACTCACAGAAGCCCCTTCATCTATGATAGTACCGACCATGACCATTTTGTAAGCTTGTACTATGATTCAGAATGGTACATTAGATGCTAGACAAGGTCTTCCTAGTAGATTCTAGTCGAAGGAAATGACTAGGTTGCTTGGAGGTGGGACCGAATAAACAGCCGGATAAATCTCTGACGAACTTCCTTCCTACAGTAAAGGAATGGACAGATTGCCCCCATGTTCATCGGAGTCTATGTTTACGAAGAGAATTTGAATGGTGTCGTTCTCATTCTCCTTGGTGACTATATCATCTGAAGGTAGACCTTCTGAAGACAAGACTGGGTCGACTGCCGTCTCAACCTCTTGACTTTGGTCCAGTGTGGACTCAGAGGGTTTATCTTCAATGATAGGTGCTTCGACCGAAAACAAATGTATGTCAGTCAGATTTTCAACTAGCGGTGGATTCGGCAAGAGTTTCTTGTATCCAGGAGGAAGCCACAGTGGTGAAGCAAGACGGTTATCCAAGACTCTTTTAGCTTCATCTAGGAAGGGACAGTGGTGGATGGCATGATCACCTTAACATAGTCTACAAGGAATTTTAGATCTTCCTTTTTGTCCAGTGACTTCGTTTTCACTAGTTGACAGTGTACTTCCAACATGATCGTCAGAGGTTGAGGACACCGGATTGTGCAAGTGGGGAGACCAATCCCTTAAGATCCGTGGGACGCAAGGACAATCTCGATGATAGTGGTCTCTTTTTCAAATAACACATGGAGATTTAGGTTTGGACAGTGTAGTGTGTGGATTTTCGCCAGACGATCCAAGGTTGCCCCCTTTCACTGTTGGCTTCTTCTTCTTCTTCTCCTTCTCTTTCTTCTTCTTCTCAGTTACTTGGTTTTTAGTTTTACCAACTTTACCAAGCGAAGAGGAAGAAGGAGAGGGAGAAATAAACGAAATAGAAGGTTGGGGGGTAACTTCAGTATCATCTGGTTGCTGATTTGATTACCGAGGAATCACAGTGCTTTGAACGACAGAGGTCGAAAAGAGCCATCCTGGCAGGCCAATTGTTAGTCCTGGAAGGGACAATGTGGCCATTTGAGGTGCACCAACATCTCCCCAAGAGGAGAAAGGACTAGGATCTCCCCCAAGGGGAAACCCTTGATTGGTAGACTCCATTTTCTCAACCTAAGACCAACGAGGGGAATAGTGACGTTATTCCGATTAAAATAAATTTTATGACACGTTGACACAACTTGCTTTTTCAATTTTTAAGAGTCAAGAAAAATCTAAAGATGACTTTAGTCGCCTTTGATTTTTAATGAGACCGAAGTGACAAGTGTTCAGATGGACCTTTTCTTTTAAGGAGTCTGAAAAGGAATGAAAGTGACTACTCTGGAAATCTAGATAGAGGGATTACCAAATGAATCACAAAATTGTAGAATACTTTTTACGGTATGGCAGTCAATCTTCCCGAATGTTGTGTTCAGTGCATTCGACTGATAGGGCGGCAAACACGGCTTTCTAAAGATAAAGGTTATAGCCTATTGTGGTCTCCCAGTATATACTCAACCGTACGTGGGAGCACAAGTCCATACTGGCACTTGTTGTCTCGAAGAGGAGGAATCACCCAACCTATGATGAAAGCGATAGTTACCAGGCTTTACGACACTAGAATACATCTCTAGCCTAGACTTCTAAATGTTGTGCGTTAGGTTCCAAAGCGTTTTTATGTTCATTGAATTTATTTTACAGTTGATCTTTCTTATGACGTTTGCCTTTAAGGTTCACCGTATGATGTAGATATACAATTCCAAAATATGCAATCTAAGATGATAAACAGTCGTTTACTCTTCTTTTTGCAATGAAAATCCTAGCTACTAAGGAAAGAGAAGCAAGATTCTTTCAACATAGAGCAGAGAGCACACACTCAATGCATTGTCCTAAATCAAAATCAACAAGCAGTCTAAATACAAATGCACATGCATGTATTTGTTTTTCGCTTTCTTAATGTGTGAATGACAAAATGAATGCTAAGTACAAATCTGAATCATCTTTTCTTTCAAAGTGACAATACTAACAATTTTCTCTTCAAAAGAAGAAAGGAAGACAAGGACGACAATTTGCGATTCTGAATTGAAAATTTCTTTCGACACTTGAAATATTATTAATTCAAATCAAATACAAGAGTAACAGTGTAATCGACCATCAAGAAGTGTAGTATTCTTTTCTTTGACTGAAAACGACACTTGCGATACTTTCAAATCAAGAGACGACAGATCGGATAAGCTACTATTTGTAAAGGAGAACTGTAAATGGTAAAAAATACATTAAAAAATTCACAATTATTTGTACAATGGACGCTGAATAATGCAAAGGAAGGGAGTTTCAACAGTGGTATACTGATCACAGACAGCAAAACTCCTGAATAAAGTTGAAGAGAGTGAAGCAAAAATGAAAATCTAGATGCAGAAACAGTCTTATCTGATAATCGCACCTGTAACATAGGGAAACAAGGATGCATCTCACCTACTGCACACGGGGGGTGCGATGCATCCAGACTATCAAAAGGAGACAGTGCGATGGTCCAAGGACGAGACTTTAACTTGGTTTTTGGTCACAATTTGCAGCTTAGTCTAGGGATTTAGGCTGAGCTCATGATATTCAGTAAATACAAATCATAGGGGCTGACCTAATGAGGTTACTTGAGCCACCACCAGGGCAATTAGGATGTTTGCAAATCAATTGTTCAGTTTATAAACAAAACCCAGAGATGGATTGAAGCAGCATTGATCTACTTTGCACTTGCATAGCAAATGCAGTTTGAAGGCTAGCTGGCTTAACTTCAGGCTTCGTCTATAGTTTATAAAGCAAACAAATATAAACAAGCAAACAAGCTATTCACTCCCAAGCGGAGTCACCATTTTTTTATCGGGAAATCTAGTGTCCATTCAGAGCTTCTATTCCCACTAAGATGGGTAGCTATCTTAGAAACAAACAAACTAAAGTTACTTGTGTTTTCCTTTATGAGAAGTAGATGAGAGAGAATCAAAGAGTACCAACCTCAGTCTTTTTCTTGGCTCCTTTCTTGTTTCCTCTCCCCTTTGATAGATCTTTGCCACTCCTTCCTCACTTGTCCCGCTTCAAAGAACACCTGTAGAGTCAAAGCAGCATAATACCATCAAAGCATAGAGATCGACAATCATAAGCAATATAGGATCAAATATATATTGACCACACAAATGTATATATCAACTCAGACATACAAGAATGTAGAGGAAAACTCCAATAGCTTTATTGGTAGAAAGAGTAGAAGAGAGGATTACAACCCATTGATCTGACCCGGTGTCATCCTCCCAGCATGAAAGCCCTTCTTCACCTCATGAAAATCTTAGATCACCCAACACTATGATGTTCCACAAAGAAACCAATAGTACTTCCTTACAAAATACAAGATTCCAACCTTTGGATCTCTGGGATGAGGGATCCATATATAGATGTTTGCAGATGGGTGAGTCGGCTTCTGGGATTTTGATTATTGTCCTCTCTCTGATAGTTCTTGGTTACACTTGGAGATTCATCATCTCTTACTCATCCCTGGGTGAATTCAGAGAGGCAAGTGTCAAATGGGCAGCTTCTAGAAGATCCTTTGGGTTTCCACCTATCCAACCGCTTCTTCCATTTGTCTGCTCTCACTCATCACACCCCACAGAAGGGCCTTTCAATATGCATCACACTTTTTGCCTGTGGCAGGTGAGATGCATTGCACCCTTAGCAATGAGCAGTCTGTATCGTCCAGTTTTCACCAGTTTTGAGCAGCTTTTCATGGAGAACTTTTGGGAGATGATGTAACCAACTCACCTTGCTCCTTTAGGGTATGAAACAACACTTTTAGGGACTTAGAATCCCTTGGTTTATGGACATATGTGATTGGGGTTGCAGTGCCCAAATATCTCTATAACACTGTGTGGTTTTATTTGTGGGATAAGCCACTACAGGATGTCATGTTGCTGCCTCTCCCTTAAAATTTCCTAAATTTTTTCAACTCTGAAGCATAAAGGATGCTGAAATGAGTGGAGAAGGGGTGGTATGGACTGGTAGGTGAGGGATGTTTCCTTTTGGGTATGGTTCCTCTTTCCCTCTTTTATGTTTTTCTTTTTTTTCTTTTGTAATCTATACTTTTTCTAAATTGATTTCTTTAATGGATACAGGGGTTACATGGTGATGAAAGTAATGGATATGGTGTGGTGGCGTAAATGGTTTTTCATCCAAACACAGACTTGTGTCAGAACCTTGCTCTCGAACTACCTTTCTTCTGATTTTCAAGGTCATTGTAATTCCTACGGGAAACTCCTGTAGGATTAGACGGAATCCTGTAGAAAACACACAGTTTGTGTGAGATGAGATCGAGGGGTTTATAAATGGAAGACTAGGTGAATAGTGGAAGATATGAGATGGGTGGATTAAAACATGCTCTTGTAGGTCCTGGTATCCTTCTTATGTTCTGCTTATCCTCCTCTTGCTGACTTGCAAAATAGAATTTCCATCTTTTGTATCTTTTCTCTTTTTTTTCTCTTGTTTTTTTCTTTTGTAAAACAACTAGCCTTCCTCCAAGGAGGTTTTCATACTAGTTTCCTACCTTGGGTGACTCAAAAGAGGTTTTCACCCATATACCTTTTTATTTTTCCTCCTTTTTTTTAAAACACCCTTGGGCCGCCTCAAGAGGTTTTCAACCCAACAGTGGGACTCAGGTGCCTCATGGAGGTTTTCACCTTAGTCTCTTTATTTTTTTCTCTTTTTCCTTTTTTTGTTTTTTTTCTTTCTTTTTTCTTCTTCCGGGACTTGGTGGGGTGGAAGCTGAGACTTGCTCCACCACCATCACTGTCTTGCTGATGCTATAGATGAATTCTTGCTTTGACAAGGGATTCTTGTAGATCTTTAATCTATACCCGTTGACAAGAAAAGGAATAACCTTTGCCTCAATGGTTCTTATCTGAACAACACCATTATCTTGACACTTTTCGGTTACATAAGGCCCTAACCATCTATTCCCTAACTTACCTTTAAAATCTTTGTACCGGGAATCATACAACAAAGCCCAATCACCTTCTTGAAACTGTTAATCTTTTATATTCTTTTCATGCCAAATTTTCCTTTGAAGTTGAGTCACCTCTGTGTGCAAGAGGGCTTGCATCCTAAATTCATCTAACCCATTTAGCTGAAGCAATCTTTCTTGTTGGCCCTGGTGATATCCAGATCCAGTTGTGTTGCCATCCTTAAGGTGTTGTATTCAAATTCAATGGATATTAGAGCTTTCTTCCCATAGACCAACACATAAGGGGTGAATCCACTGGTGGTCTTCTAGGTGGTATTGTAGGCCCAGGTGGCCTCAACTAATTTGTTTGCCCAATCCTTTCTGCTGCTGCTAATTACCTTGGTCAGAATTCCTTCCAATGATTTATTGGTTACCTCCACTTGCCCATTAGCCTGTGGGTGGTAAGGAGTGGATGTTCTATGCTTAAGCTTGTGTTGGCTTAACAAATCCTCAATCATGTGAGATGTAAATTGATTTCCTTCAATAACCAATTTTCTAGGGTACCCAAACTTATAAAACGCATTTTCCCTTAAGAATTCATCCACCTTTTCTTCTATTGATGCTTTAATGGATTTGGCTTCAGCCCATTTGGTTAAGTTGTCAGTGCACACAATGATGTACTGCTTCTGTTTGGAAAGAGGGTCAATGGGCCCAATGAAATACATGCCCCACTTGTCAAATGGCTCGAAAGTCACTTAAGGTTTTAGAGGCATCTCATCCCTTGGGGTAGGTTTCCCCAAATACCTTGAATGTTGTTCTTTTGGCTGCAAAGTGAACTCCACAAGGTCCATCATGATAGGCTAGGAGGATCTCGAAGACTTGCTCCTCCCTAACACATCTGCTTAGAATTTGATCCAGACTTGGCTTCAAGGGATTTCCCCCAATCCAAGTGAATAGGGTGCTCTTTCTTATGATCCTGCTCTTTTCTTTGGAGGACAAGTTTGTGGAAACTATGCAGACACCAAGTAGTTTTCTATGTCAGCAAACCATGGAGATAGAACTGAAATGGCAAATAAATGTTCATCTAGTAACTAATCATCAATGATTCCTTCCTCCCCTGCAGGTAAAGTCAATCTATATAAAAAAATCTGCAACAACATTCTCCTTTCCATGCTTATCAATAATAGTTAAATCAAAATGTTGTAATAAACGTGATCATCTAATAATCCGGGCATTTAGGTCAGGTTTATTCATCAAATATTTCATCGCAACATGGTCAATATCTACAAATGTTTGGTAACTGATAATGTAATGCCTAGAATTATTCAATGAATGCACAACATCTAGGAGCTCTTTTTCAGTCACTGTGTAGTTCAGCTCAGCTTTCGATAGATTCTTACTGATGAAGTAAATGGCATAAGGTAGCTTGTCATCTATATCGCCTAGAGATTCTCCTATAGCTTTATGAGAGGCATCAACATGTATATGAAAACAAAGAGCCCAATTAGGGCCTCAAAGAATAGGTACAGTAGTCAACTTGTCCTTTAGGGTGTCCAAGGCTTCTTGATGGCTTTCTGGCCATAAAAATTTGGAGTCTTTGGCCATTAACCCAAATAAAGGAGAAGCTAACTTGTCGAAATATTTTATAAATCTCCTATAGTATCTGGCTAAACCTAAAAAACTTCTGACATCCCTCTGTTTTTGCTGAGTTAGGACCCTTTTGATGACGGCTATCTTATATGGGTCTACCTGCAGTCCTTCCTAGGATATTGAGTGACCTAGAATAGTCCATGCAATCATCAAGAACTCACATTTTTTGGGACTAAGGGATAAGTTCATTTCAATGCATTTGTTCAGCACCTTACCCAGGTTAGAGAGAGCCTCACGGAAATCACACCCATAGGGTGTAAATTCATGCATATAAATTTCTACTGCATCATGGACTAGCTCTGTAAAGATACTCAAGACTGCGCTCTCGAAAGTGGGAGGGGCATTGCATAAACCAAAGGGAAGGACCCTATAAGCGAAAGTACCCCAAGGATAGGTGAAGGTGGTTTTATCCTGGTCCTTTTGGCTAATTTTGATTTGATTGTACCTACTGAACCCATCTAAGAAAGAGAAAAACTTTCTCCCTGCCAGGCCATCTAACGCTTGGTAAATGAAAGGTAGATGGAAATGGTCCTTCTTTATTGCTTTGTTTAACTCTCTGTAATCAACACAAATCCTCCACTTTCCATTTTTCTTTGGAACTAGCACCAAAGGAGACACCCACTCACTCTCTAAGATAGGGTAGATGAATCTTGCATCCAACATCTTTTGCAACTCTTCTATGATTATATCCTTGAGAGTAGGATTCATTCACCTTCAGGGTTGTCAGACTAGTCTGCAACCTTCTTTGATATAAATGTGGTGAGTACACACCGAGGGGTGCACTCCCTTCATCTGTTTGTAATTCCAAGCGAAGGAATCCAAATACTCTCTTATCATATTACATAACTCTTCTTCTTGGTGTACAGAAAGAGAGGGGTTTATTTTTAGCATTCTTTCAGGGACGAATTCTATTGTCTTGACATGAGTAGGTTTTGAATCAGCTAAGCATAAATCAATCCAATGGTTGTTCATGGTTTCCTTTACTACCTCCTCTATATACAAGGTGTTGGGATTTGTATTTTGGAGGATGTGTCCAATCAAGTCATCTCCATCTAGTTGTCCTCCTCCCATGGTAGTTTCTAGGGTGTAGAGTTGGGTGGAGTAGACTTCATCTTCCTCCTCCTCTTCTAGCCATAAAGGTAAGTCACATTCTAGAGATGGATGAGAAGGAGGGTACAGGACCAACTGCTTGGATAGATGCCCATTTTTTATAGTCATGTTTCTAACCTTGCATTTGATGTAGGCATCAGCAGTGGCTAACCAAGGCCTCCCAAGTATGAGAGGATAACCATTGAATTTGATCTTAGGCTGGAGAACTAGGAAGTTTGCAGGGTACTTCCAGGAGTCAATGGAGACCATCACATCCTCAACAATCCACTCAAGGGCTATTGTGGATCGGTCTGCAAGCTGAAAGACTATCGTGGTCTTTCTTAATGAACCCTGGAGATTCAGCTTGAGCATGCTGTCCTTAGTCATTACATTAATGGTAGCCCCAAGATCAATCAAGGTATGTGGGACAATGGCGTCATTGATGTGTACATCTACTATAGGGATTCTAGGGTCTAAATACTTTAGGCAAATTGCCTACCCCAACATTAAGTCGGAAAGTTGTCCAATGGCATTAATGGTAGGGGTGTCTCTTTTTCACCTATGTGGATGTTTCAAACACTTCTCTTTAATCATTTTTTTGTAAATAGGTACATCCTTAATGGCTTGGAGAAGTGGGATTTTGACACATAGATTTTTCAATTCACCCGAAGTTCATTCTCTTTTGGGGCATGTTGGACTGGATGAGTTATTCTTTCAGGAAAGGGTGGTGGATTCACTGTAGGCATACTTCCCTCTCTTTCCTCCTCACTCTCCCTAGGTGGAGATGGAGGTTGGCTATCCAGGAGCACTCTCCCAAACCTCAAGTTGATTTCCTGAATTTCCATAGCATAAGTAGGGTAGGATGTCTCTCCACTGTAGACCTGTTGCGTCTGTCTGTTTTTCAGGTTAGGATTTGGTTGGGCGGACATCTGAGGTTGTTTAGGTGGAGCAGGGTGTAAAAGTTGTGGTTGAGTAGGAGGCGAAGACAATAAATATGGAGCATTATTGCATGGGGGCCTCCAACCCTAGGGTGGTGAATTCCACTGAGGTTTTGGAGGTATATATGGATGAAATGGTTGGTTGGTCGACTGGGAATGGTACTGAGGTGAAAACGACCAGGGGGAAGGTGTAGACCAGGAGGGATGGGTAGGGGGCCCCCAATGGCTAGGGTTGTAATATGCATATGATGACCCTTGCATGCCTTGCTGGTATGATCGAGACCCATGAGGCCTCCTTTGATTTATGTAGCAGAGTTGTTCAATCATCCCTTTAGTTCCCTGATACACAGCTTTTAGTCCAGGTAGAGAAGGGAACTTGTCTGTGGAGTGGTTTTATTCACAGATTGAGCATATTTCTATCATGTTTAATGGACATTCATTCCTAGGGTGCCTCCTTTTGCATCTCAGGCAGAATATGGCTAATTCTCTCTCTGCTTCCTCCTGCTTCCTCTTGATTTGCATAGTGTCCATCTATAGGGAAAGGGTTTGCATCATTTCACTCTTAAAATATTCCAACATGTTTCTAATTTCACCTTTTATAGATGTGTTGGAAGAGGATGACATGGCCACTATTTAACTACCCCTACCCTTTTTCCTAGCTTCCCTAGAATGGTTCTTAAAGACGATCATGATATCTTCATAGGGTAGCTAGTAGATATCGCCTCCTCATAGCAGGTTTAGGGTATCCAGGAGATATTCCCTAACCCCCCTGAGTAGGACTAGCTTAAGTGACTCAGGATCAAGTGTGCACTAGGCCCTTTTGTAGTGAAGCTGGAAGCTTTCTTCATAATACTCTAAGGACTCATCATGCCCCAAGGTCATTCTAAAATTTTCCTCTTTAGTGTCTTTGGACCTGCAATAGTCCCTATACTTGTTGTTGAAATCATGCTGCATCTGAGCCCATGTGGTGATATTATCCCTAGGTAAACCCATGAACCAACACACAGCTGCATCCTTAAGAGTGTATGGGAATAATTGCAACTTCTGATCATTAGTGGTGTAATCATATGTTCTACATATGACAGTGAATTCAAACAAGAAAGCATCTAGAACTTTTGAGGTCAGGCCATGGAAGTGAGGAAGAGCAGAGGGGCTTATGTTTTTCATCTTGGCATCCCCATTGGTTTCTTTGATGGGAAAAGTTTGATGGGAAAAGCACCCTCAATTCTTTCTCTATCTCCCCTTTCATTTCTATTTTTAGACATTATGTCAGTTGGAATGGGTTCTTCTTCTTCTTCCCTTATAGGCTCTTCAAAAATATTTGGTTGTTCGCCTAAGGGGTCCTCTAATTCACAGCCACATACGAAGAGGGAAGGTTGGTTGTTTGAAGTGGTGGAGGTATTTGGTAGACATTTTCCTAAGTTATCCCTATTCCTATGAGGCATGAAAGAAGTGGTTTTTGTTTTGTTTTTTCTTTTCAAGATTTATGCCTAATTGCAAAATTGAAAAGACAAACTGAATTGAAACTAATTGTTGAATGAAATCACTTGCAAAATGGAAAGGAAAGCAAACCAACTTACAACTATCTTGCAAAAATGAAACTAATAGCATAATGAAAGAAACAAGAAATGGAAGAAAGAAAGCAAAAATCACATCTACTCTGACACCTCCTCGACAATGATGCCAAAAAGTGATGAGCACTAGTATTGCAGCAAGAATGTTGCAACTCCTATGGCTACCAACTTTACATCATCAACCTAGGGTTTGTAAAAACTTGGAGGTGATAGTGTTGCATAAACAAATAGATGCAATGGGTCCACTCTTTTATCACTGCTGAGTTGGGTGATATACTACTAGGGTTTCTCAAACCATCCTTCTCTTAATTTAGCATAAGTTATATTACCAATTGAGAAAGGAGAATTTTACCCTAATTGAGAGAATTGAATTACTACCTACGGAAGTAAAGAAACACTGAGATTGATGCCTAAAACACACAAATCATCTAGCTATTTGTTAAGATACCTTGCTTCAGAAGAATTCTAAGCTAACACATGTGAAATCCTAACTAACCTAAGCATAAAATCTAATCTAATCAAACACTTAACTGTTGTGCACATGAATAAGCATAACAACCTTTTCCTTTGTGTCCTTTTTTTTGTGAAAACATGAATGCTAATTCTTCTTGATTGTATCGCAGGTGGGTTAGGTGTGGAGAGAGATGGTTGTGATGGGTCAAATGGCTTGGGAGGAAAGCAGGGCTCTTCTCCTATGTTTCATGATGCATTTATCACAAATTAGCCTCAAAACAGGCCACTACAGGTCATCCTACATGATGTCCTAATTCACCTACGTGATCCCCTATATTCCTACAGGAACAGGCCAAAAGCATAAGGAGTGATTTGGACAGTGGTATAGGGCTTAGGGAAAGTGAGTGACGGAACGAATAAGGCAAGGAAGTGGTTAGGACTCCCTAAGAACTCAAACCAAACTTGTATGATGGTTGGATTTTCTCAACAAGAATGGCAAGTTGTCCTTATGAAATGATAACTCGGATTATGGAGTTAGTGGATTTTGGAAATCATGGATGGGTGAGGTTAGGCTGAGGCTACTGATATGAGGCCTTCCTGTAATATTGAAACTCCTCCAATATACACATCATTGTATGCATTTACCCATAAATCATGTCAAAACAAGAAAGGTTTCCAACAACATAAGAAAACAGAATTTCATCATTTATTTGCCTATTTCATGCATGGAAATGTTTGCAGCCTATTGTGAAAACACCATGAAATCTAATACAAAGCTCGAGATACTAGAAATAACAACTGCAACCTATCTTTGAAAATTGAGAGATGCTGACCTAGTTAGCAGAAAAAACCCTAAATTTCTTATGAAACCATAATTTTATCTTTTTTAGGTTGAATGAGTGTTTTTCCTCAAACCATGGTCCCTGAAGGGAGGAATGAAGCAAGATCCACCTGCTATCACCCTTTTTGGTATTTATTTATCTCTCTAAAGCTATTTCTAAAGTTATACAAATGGAAGTAAACTAATCCAATTCACCAATACTTGTAATGTAACAATGCCAAAATCAATTCAACAAGTAATATATGGAATAACCTACAGATACAAGTACAGTAAGAGGAACCTCTGTTGCTAGGGTTGGGCCTTAACCCAAGATTCAGCCCTCTGAGTCAACTCAATGTTGGATTAATGGAATGCTCATTTTCATTAACATATCAAAAAAATACATAACAATGTTTTGTCACAATCATTCAACTCGAAAGTGCTTAGTTATTTTGCATAAAAAATATGAAACCTAATGAGGCTCTAGGCCTCCTTATTTATACAACTAAATTTTCCAACAACTTCCTTAAATCTATGGAGGCTTGGTTCCCAATCTCAAGATAAACTAGTTCTTAACTATCACTGGCTATGCTGCCAATGATCCTCATGAATCAGCTGCATGCAACTTCAAGTTGGTGTGATTTAATTGAGGGATCTTTGAATGAGTGAGGATTTAATGAGGAAGATCCATCTCCTATAATCCCTCCTTCTTGTCTCATTCGAGTTACTGCACCTTAATTAGCCATAATTTTCAATAATTTTCTCAAAAAAACCTACAATCAATGCACATTAGACCACTAGACATAACATCTTACTTTTACTCATCTCATTAAGCAAAATATAATTAAAACATGTAAGGAATTATGATAAGAGTTGGTTTTAGTAAGCTTGGAGGTGTATTAAGGTCCATATCTTTACCCAATGATGAGCCTCATCAAATATTTTGCATCATTCTTAAATAACTACATTGATTAGACAATTTACCATCAGGTGGTTGAAAACAATTTTAAGTGTAATTTGTGGATTATAGTGGAATATATTATACCATGGGATGTCAATGGGTTAACTCACTTATACATGAAAAATTATAGCTCGAATTATAGCACAAGAGGTCATTGAACATTGTAAGGAATATGTTGAAGTACTAACAAAAAATGTTGTAAAAGGGTGTGTAGAAGGTTGGGGACAAGACATAGAGGACAGATACAAAATGGTGAAAACATGAAAATGGGAAACAAGTTTTGGTATGGAGGAATAAATCACAGTGTGTTTATGAGTTTCTCAAAGTAAAAAAAAAAAACTATCGAATGAGAATTTGACAATTTTTTTAATTGAGAAGTTTGGTTAAACAATTTCTCAGACACAAACTCTCAATTAAGAGTTTAGATTGTATTTAAAACTCTCTATCGAGAGTTTAGATTCCATTTAAAATTATCGTATGAGAGTCTAGATTCTTGTATGAGATTTTATATTCCATTTAAAACTCTCGTATGAGAGTTTATATTCTCACATGAGAGTGTTAGCATTATGATACAGGTGTTGTCCTTGGTGGCAACTCACATATATAATGACAGTTCATAGTGCAATAGGTTAATAGCAAAGTATTACAGATCAGACTCCAGAGATTGAAGAAAGAGAATAGTTTAATATGTATGTGCAGGTTCACCTTGTCAAAGTAGCGTATACACACAGGTACGCAAAACAAAAAGGGCGTATACGTATGCACACACTTTCAGAAGAGGAAAAGTGTGTATGAGATGGAAAATCAAGGAAATTCAAGAGTAAAGAATACCAAGGGTTAGTACCATGGTATTAGCCCACACTATCGAGTGGAGTAACAACTATTTGATCCCGTCCAAGAATACCACAGGTCCTGAGTGTTGTTTTGGTTCGAGGTATTGAGAAAGGCCAAAAACTATATAAGGAGGAGAATATCAAAGGACCATGTGTGCAAGTGAAAGGGTTTTTCATGAATACTTCTATCTGAATTATATTTTATGTTGTAATGGGTATGGTAATGAAATGATTTAAAATATCGCGTGCATCTTTGGATACAATGTTAGATCAGGATCATGAGACCTGAAATGACTTATCATTATATGATCTGATAGTGGATGGGCTATATCTAAACGCTAACGCATGTTTTATTCTGTAAATGTTATAATCTTGGTATGACTGAAGTCTGGAATAGTTGTGAAGTTTTAAGTTAGAATTTGAAGATCTATACGATGGTTCACCTTGGTGAAGGCACGTATACATGCTGGATACTTCGAAGTAGTGTATACATTATGAGATATGATATTCAGAGTTAGAGTTGGTTCTGGTTGTTGATGCAGAATTCTAGGTTCTGCTCTGTGTTTTGGTGACAATGTTCTGAATGTTCAGATTGATTTATTGTGATTTTCTTCAGTTTTGATGGGTTTTCAGTGACTGGTTGTATTGTAGTGGTGATTGAGTTTAAGCTTCAATGTTGCTGATAGGTCCAGTATGAAATTTGGATGAAACGTGGCCTTAATATTGTGCTTTTGTGTACAAGGAGTATTGAGTCTAAAAATTAATGAAACGTGGTCCCTGGGGGAAGAGAGAAGGTCGTAGCCTTCTGTAGGTCGGTGCCTACATACTAGTAAACATATCGTCTAGTACAAGATCCAGGGGGTTGGAGATCCCTTCTAGTAGCAGCTGGAGAATGAGTGAAGGTTGGATCCTTCTATAGGATGGTGCCTAAGTACTAGTAAACACATTGGCTAGTTTAGAGCTAGGGGGTTGTATCTCCCTTCCAATAGGATCTAGAGAATGAGAGAAGGTTGTAGGCTTCTTCAAGTGGGTGCCAATGTACTTGTATGAGTCTACGACAGTATAATATTGTAAATAGGTTTTTATTATATTCAAAGACGACAAAGACGACAACAGCAGGTCGTTTTTCTCTCGCATTGGGTTTCCACCTTAAATCTTGGTGTTCATGTGTGTTGCTTATGTGTGATGGTTTATTCTATTATTACTGCACATGGTTACTATTTAAATGGTTAATTAAGTATTAATGCAGTAATTAAAGATCAACATATGATGAATTAACTGAATCATAAGTTCACTGGATGTACGTTGGTTTCCTTAAGAAGAGTTGTGTACACACGCGAGTTTCCTTCACTGAAGTAGCGTATATAAATCTGATTATGAAATGAAAAAGTTATTGATTTGATAATACTAATTCACTCCCCCCCCCCCCTGGGCTGAGTATTATTTCCAACAATTAGTATCATAGTAAGTCCTTAAGAAGAAGTTTGATTGCTTGAAGGGAGATATTTCAAGATGAACAAACACAAAGGCATGGGATATATCAAACCACCAATATTCAATAGGAACAACTTGGTATATTGGAAAACACGAACTAGAGCCTATATTTAGTCACTTGGAGCTAATGTTTGGGAAATTGTGGAAAGAGGATACTAATATCTAGCAGAAAATAAATCATATGAAATCAATGCCAAAGTCCTCAACTCTTTATTGGGAAGTCTATCAGAATCAAAATTCATCAAAGTAATGTAGTTCAACACAGCCAAGGAAATATGGGACAGAATCAGAATTTGTCAAAGTCATGTAGTTCAACATAGCCAAGGAAATATGGGACAGAATCATTCAGAGCTACGAAGGAGACTCCTAGGTAAAACATGCTAAACTCTAAACTCTCGTAATCTAGTATGAAACTCTCAAGATGCATAGTGATGAAAGTATTTCTAGTTATTTCTTATGAGTAGATGGGATTGTAAATCATATGAGAATTCTGAGTGAAGAAATAAAGGAGGCTACTATAGTTGAGAAAATTTTGAGATCCTTGCCTTCTAAATTTGAGTCAAAAGTATCTATCGTTGAAGAAAAGCATGATCTACACTATTGTTCAACTTCATGGAATTTTAACTGCCTTTGAAATAAGGAAAGTTGGTCCATAGGAAATCAGAGAAGCCACTTCCAAAGCTTCTGCAAAAAGAAAAAAAAAGGGAGATCTCAAAGAATCAGGATAAGAGGAAAACTTTGTGAAGAAACTTCAGTGGGGTTCCGGAAGATTCAGAGGTAAGCTTGCCTTCAAATGTTTTGCTTGTGGAAGAGTTGGTCATTACGCTGCTAAATGCCCTCATGACAAAGGAAATATTTCTGCAGAAGGTAATAGAAGTTATTATACTCATGAAGATAGTGATGGAATGTCTAATAGTGATGAAGATGATCAATATATTAAACTACTCATGGCATATGAAAATGATGCCTTAGAAAAGGAAGATCTCCTTAAAGAAATCACTTAACTCAAAATTTGTTTGGCAAAAAAGGATATATCCATAAACACAGTAACACATCAACTCACTGAAAAGGTCAAGCACAATGAAGTGTTAGAATCTGAAGTAGTAAGTCTAAGAAAAGAAATTGAGAAGACAAAAACTATGAATCTTAGATTTGCTAAAGGATCAGAAATGTTCTCCTCTTATAAAGACTAGTCTTGGTTTTCATGAAATTGTTGAAGGTGAATCTAGCTCACAAGATGAGGCAAGGAACTCTGATGCAAAATCTGAAATGCTCAACAAGGAGATAAGAGGTCAACCCCATCAACAACCAAGCGAAGAAAGACTTCAAAGAAAATCATTTCCTCCTAACTATGGAAGGGACAATTGGTTCTTTCCTCTGACAAATAATGTTGAATTTTTTATATGTCATAATTTTGGACATGTTGCAGCCAGATGTAGAAGTAGAATGGTTCAAGCTAATAACCATCACACAGAAAGATCATCAATTTCCAGGTACTTTAAGTGATATTGTTTTTCTTGCAATATGTTTGATCACAAAGCTATTGGTTGTGATAGAAGGAACATGAAACATATATGATGATATGCTTGTAACAATTATGGACATATAGTAAAGGGATGTAGGAGAAAATTTCAGCCACCATACCAAAAGGAGTAAACATCATCACAATCCAAGGTATTGAAGAAGAAGGAATTGTTATCAGAAAGATGTGGCATAGATCAGTATACAGACATAACAAACACAGGGGGAGTTGAAAGTGTGAAACTTCAGTATTCCAATTCTCATACGCAGTTATTATGAAGACAAGTCACATATATACGCGAGTTAGAAGCTGCACAGTCGTGTATATGTTGTTTTGAGGAAAAATCAATGGGACAAACTCAGGAAAAGGTGTCTGATATGATTCAGTCAATTATAATTTATTTTCCTATTCTGATTGATGATGATTACAGACTATTGATGATATGTGGAAGTGTTTTTGGTCCTCATAAGTTGTTAATAATTTGATGAATAACTGGTTGATGATGATGCCATGATGATTCTTACTAACAAATGCAATGATTAGCTCTGAAAGTGAACGGTTGGAACAGTTTCAAGGGGAGCATATGCTTTTAATAATGCATTGTTGGCATTATATTAGAAAAAACTTGGCACATGATGATACTTATATTGCTTGATCCACATAATTATTTTGATTCAAATGACTCTTTTGATGATGGACATATACAGGCTGTTGATCTTGATGTTGCTGAAAGATGCTTATGGTGTAGATCATATATGGTGTATGATAGGTATTGATGACTATCATAGTCTTGTTTAGATTGTTAGTCCTTGTTATAAATGTCATGTATATCAATTGATGTAAAGGTCATGTAAAGACCTATGATGTAACCCCAATATGCATGGGAAGGATGATGTAATAATTGCAAATTTGTTTAATTATGTATGAACATTTGGTATACCCCACTTGGTTGGGTGATTCATGTATGTGTGAGTCATTGGTGATACGAAGGTCATTATCACTTAGTTGAGTGATAGATTCGTGTACTTCATTTCACATCCATCAGAGCTTTCAGTAAAAGTTCAAGGGGAGCATGATCAGAGAATTCAACATGTGCAGAACATCCCTACTGGGGAGAATATCTTGGTCCACCCTTTGCCCTTGATGTCAATGATGGAGAGTATCTTGGTGTTGTGGTTGCCATCAATTCCAAAGGGGAGATTGTTGGCATTATGATATAGGTGTTGTCCTTGATGGCAACTCACATATATGATGACAGTTCACAGTGCAACAAGTTAACAGAAAAGGATTACAAATCAGACTCCAGAGAATGAAGAAAGAGAATGGTTCAAGTTGTATACGCAGGTTCACCTTGTCAAAGTAGTGTATACATGCAGGTACACAGAACAAAAAGGGTTTATACGTATGCACGCACTTTCACAAGAGGAAAAGCACGTATGAGTTGGAAAATCAAGGAAATTCAAGAGTAAAGAATACCAAGGGTCAGTACCATGGTATTAGCCCATAATGTTGAGCGAAGTAACGACTATTTGATCCCATCCAAGAATACCATAGTTCCTAAGTGTTGTTTTTGTCCGAGGTATTGAGAAATGCCAAAAACTATATAAGGAGGGGAAGATCAAAGGGCCATGTGTGCAAGTGTAAGGGCTTTTCATGAATACTTCTACCTGAAGCATATTTTATGTTTTAAGAGATATGGTAATGAAATGATCTGAAATATCACGTGCACCTTTGGATACAATGTTGGATTGGGATCATGAGACCTGAAATGACTTATCATTGTATGATTTGATACTAGATGGGCTAGATTTGAATGCTAACACATGTTTTATTCTGTAAATGTTATGATCTGGGTATAACCAAAGTCTGGAATAGCTGTGAAGTTTTAAGTTAGTATTTGCAGATCTATATGTTGGTTCGCCTTGGTAAAGGTGTGTATACACACTGGATCAGTACTTCGAAGTAGCATATACATTATGAGATATGGTATTTGAAGTTAGAGTTAGTTCTATTTGTTGATGCAGAGTTCTGGGTTCTGCTCTGTGTTTTGGTGATAGTGTTCTAAATGTTCAGATTGATTGATTGTTATTTGCTTCATTGTTGATGGGTTTTCAATGATTGGTTGTATTGCAGTGGTGATTGAGTTTGAGTTTCAATGTTGCTGATAGGTCCAGTATGAAAATTGGATGAAACATGGCCTTGATATTGTGTTGTTGTGTACTAGGAGTATCCAGTCTAAAAATTAATGAAACGTGGTCCCTAGGGGAAGAGAAAAGGTCATAGCCTTCTGCAGGCCAGCGCCTACGTACTAGTAAACATATCGGCCAATATAAGAGCCAGGGGGTTGGGGCTCCCTTCCAGTAGCAGCTGGAGAATGAGTGAAGGTTGGAGCCTTATGTAGGTCAACGCCTACGTACTAGTAAACATATTAGCTAGTACAAGAGCTAGGGGGTTGTAGCTCCCTTCCAGTAGAAGATGGAGAATGGGAGAAGGTTGTAGTCTTCTACAGGTGGGTGCCTGCGTAGTGGTATGAGTCTGCACTAGTACAAGATTGTAATCAGTTTTTTCTTATCTTAAAAGAAGATAAAGATGACATCAACAGGTGGTTTTTCTCCTGAAATGGGTTTCCACCTTAAATCTTGGTGTTCATGTGTGTTTCTTGTGTGTGATGGTTTATTATGTTATTACTGCACATGGTTACTGTTTAAATGTTTAATTAAGTAATAATGCACTGGTTAGAGATCAACATATGATGAACTAATTGAATCATAAGTTCACTGGATATACATTGGTTTCCTTAAGAAGAGTTTTGTACACACGCGAGTTCCCTTCATTGAAGGAACATATATAAATCTGATTATGAAATGAGAAATTTATTGATTTGATAATATTGATTCACCCCTTTCTCAATATTATTTCCCACAAAGAAATTAGGTTCTCATATGAGATTTTAAATTATATTTAAAACTTTCAACTAAGAGTTTATATTCCATTTAAAACTCTCTACCGAAAATCTAGATTTTAATTAAAGCTCTTGGAAGAAAATCTCGGCCAAGATTTTATAATTCTCTTGGTCGAGAGTTTTATCAGAGAAAGCTCATTATGCTTAATATACCAGTGATGAAAAAACTGTCGTACGAGAGTTTCAAATTTCTCAACCGAGAATTTTTTTCATCTCTCATCCAAGAGTTTTCGATCAACGAAAATTAGGAAAAAGTTTGTAATATTCAGTAAATGGAAACTTTAGAGAGGCCAAATCCCAACAAAATTTAAGAGTTATATTATCCATATAGAGTCTGAATATTATCTTACCATGACATCCCTTTTTTCCTAATATTCCTCTCTTTTCCCATATATATACCACCTAAATAAAGCCATATCCACCAGGTTTGATGAAGGTATGCAATAATATGTCTTCTTACTCATGTTTGACTTTATACTCAATTGTTTTGTTAAAGAATGCAATTGGCTACCGAATTGGTCTATTTCCGCAGTTAATCCAGATTTTTGTAGTTGTCTCCATTGTTTGCAAGGATCAGAAGCTCCAGGTCAGTAGTGAAGGATGCAAATGGATAGAGAATGGTTTCCTCATGGAACCCTTCCTATCCCCTTGAAATTGTTCATTAAGATAACTGCAGGAGATCACAGTCAAACCCCAATTCAACTGCAAGATTGTCGCTGAAATAGAATCTGAGTTCAATTGAAATCTTATCGATTTGCTTTCGGAATAGAAAATTGAAGGTTTAGCGATATAGTTTAGCTAAGATAAATATATTAGGCTTAAATTACTCATGTTGTTATGCCAGAGACCTATTATAAAACTTATGGCCGCACTATGATTTGGGGCATGTTGGATGACGTAATTTTGAAACAGTTTGTGAATTTCGTTTGCCAGCAATAGAATTGGTTTTGTGTGTATGCATTGTGTTGATTGAAGATTATGAACTGATCTGTGGAGGGCCCCTATCAACAGTGACAGGTCTTAACCAATTGCAATTCGATTTCTTTTCATTCCTTGAATACTTTGTTTTGTGTGGAAATGCAGCATAATGAATTTGCCAATGAATTGTTATTTGCATAAGTACTTTCATCTACTTCATACCTAGTTTAGTTTGCTATTCAAATTTCTTTATACCTGGTACATCATGGTTACTTAATTTTTCTTATTATTTAGCATAATTCAAGTGTGTTTACTTCATAGTATAGATGTTGTTTGAAATATCTTATTTGAATGAAAATTGAATAAGTAAAAGTGTGAGAGTTTTCTCCTAAACAATTGAGTTCAGACAATATTTCTTCACAATTGATAGAATAGATTTCTTTTTGCACTTAGTAAATTAGAAGTTGTAACATAAATATTCAAGAACAAAAATCCCAAAACAATCTAATACAGGTAGGATCACTCTCATATCATCCATAAACTAATTAGATAGAGAATAACTCCTAAGAAATTAGCTAACAACTTTAAGGATTGTGACACTAATATAATTAACAAACACCACCTCCATATTCAACTTAAGTTTAGATCCTAACAAACACATAAGGACATATCGAATAACTTCTAGCACATATTGTGCACCTGTACTTCATCAGTCTACCTTCCTTGGTTGATAATTTATGATCAACAATTTAAAGATCTTAAATTGGCCAAATAATCCATTTGATTCCACAAGGTTCATCACTAGATCTAGTTTATAATGATATAATATTTATTCATTTTCATAAGGAATTGATTTTTATTACTATTTTTATACTAAAATGTGTCATTGCAGATTTCAAGAGTTATGAAAATTCAATAAATTGAAAATCGAAAGACCAAATCATTTGAAAATTTACATGGAGATTCCACTCGTTGTCATCTTCAAAACAATATTTTCTACTGAATTATTGACATTCACATTAAAAAGAAAAATGATGGATCACTTAATATGATGAAAATTTACCACTTTTTGTCTTACCCTGTTTTATTAATGATAAAGCATAGTGACTAAATCTAAAAATTCTTCTAGAATAGTCCTTTTTCTAGTGAAATAAGTATATATTGTGATGATATAATTTTTTCTTAAAATGAATCACCGTCTCTAGAAACCATGATGGTTTGTTAAGTTAATCTTTATACTTACCTTAAATTTTCAAGTATGCGTAATCAATAAACACCAAATTTCTCTAGCTATATGTCCATAATTTTTTTTTTTTAAAATATGAGTATGGAGGAAAGAAAATTATCTACAAATCTTGTTTTTACTGTAAAGCAAATTTCTCAAATAAAATATGAGTTTCTAGAGGATGAAATTGATGCAACATAAAAATTCACAATTTTCTATGTCAAAAGCAGGCTAAAGGTGTTTCCCAATTTCTTGTTTTCACCAAAAAGAGATCCCTTCCACCTTGATGATTTTCCAGTGTTTTTCAAAAAGGTGAAATGATTAAGTGTATGGTGATTTTATAAAACCATTGGGTTTACCTCAATTTCATTATCCGAAGATATAAATTCCTTCTACCAAGTATTATAAAGACTATAAAATGACCAAAAAGCAAGAAATTCCTTGATGGAGGGAAGCTAATCAAAGGAATGTCCACTACTATGCTCTTGAGTTAGGAATGGTTGATTACAACATTGGTAACCTTCATGGATTTTATTATTACTCAAACTCATACTAACTATTTTTTTCATAGGGACATGCAATAGTTTCGGTTGGCGAAGGTGATGGGTACCCAATTTGACATCTTCCTAGCACCCATGTAAGACCCTTTATGTATATTCTCCCCAATTTCACTAGACTCCAAAAACCATTATTCCCATTTAAATTCATTTTTGGTCAACATACATTTATTATCTTAATATTCCATTCTAATTCTTACTCTTATGCATTTATGGAGATAATTTCTTTTCTATACTAACCACTAGCATTCAAGGGGTAGAGATGTAGATAGGAGAAAGATAAATGCATTAAAAATCACCATGGATAGTTTTTTCCACTCCTTATTTCCAAGGGATATGTTGGTGTCAAATGCAACACCCACGTAAAATTCAAGGCCAAGGGTGACTACCCGAAGGACCAATTCCAAATGAGGTTGTTCATTGGCACCAACATTTCTTTGCGATATGGGAACATCCCCCCAAGTCACGTTGCACTACAACTTATGAGCATCGACCGTCGGCGGGCACACCCAACCATGGGCACATCCGGTAGAAAACAAGGCCAATAGGCGAGGGCACCGGCTGAGATGCGTATTTCCCAATTTTGACGGAAACAAGGTCTACCCATCTAACAGCCCAGGTGATCCCAGACTACCAAGCTGCATAGAGATTAACACGCAGACATGGTGTGGAGAAACCATCTTTTAGCACCACGGGCTCTCTGCATTCCTCTATCATTTTCAAATTCTAGTTCCTAACCCGTGCAAAGGGCTGACACATGTCGCCCCCTAACGTCAGCGTGTTGAGGCCCACCATCACTCCATGCCATGATTTCACCACCACTTTGCCTCCCCTATCATCCTTCATGTGGGACCCCTATACACTCTATTTCCACGCCCTTCATCCGCCATGTGATCATGCCCCGTCTAGTCATACTCCATGTGGTTTGGTCCCACTATCATAATGTGTCACCCTGACCTCACAGGGGAACCCAACCCAAATCTGAAGTACACCAAAATCTGGCGGTGGCAATCTCCTCTCATTCGAAGGTATGGGTGGTTATGCCCTGTAAAATCACATGCGCAATAACACCGTGGAGGCCATGTGTTCGATGCCACGTGTTTTTCCCTAGGGCTTCTCACATGCATCTTTGGTTTTCAGAAAATTTCACCTAACCATGCGGCAGCCTACCACATGGCCCTCAATTCATCCAACAATCCCACGTGTCTACCCCGTCATCTCCACCCATCGCGCAATCACTTGCTATGAATCTTATAATGCTCGAGGAGTCATCATGCCTCATCAGTAGGCCACGTGGCTGACCCATACTCCATCGACATCGGCATGATGACATCACACCTTCCCACCACGAAAATGTACACACGTGGTAGGTCTAGATGGTTATAAAAATGGGATAGATGATCATTTTTGGAAACCATCGTACAAACAAGCTCTCATTCCTACAACCTTTGATTTTCCCAATTTGATAATGATCCAAGTGTAAACCCTACAAATTCAAGTTGCAACTTAAATGTGTCTGACAATTCCTCTTGTATAATATTTTACGATGCAAATTCAAACAAACACTGTCATTTTAAGGCAAGAGCTAACCAGCCTGCCATAGGGCATTAAATGACTGGTTAGCTGCATGCCCTTTAATTTTATAACATACTCGTGCGTATAACGAGATAAATGAAAAATAATAAGGTGTGTTATAAAGTTAAAATACATGCAGCTAACCAGTGATTTAATGCCCTATAGCAGGCTGGTTAGCTCTTGCCGTCATTTTAAACCCCAACTTTCACCTGGTAAAGAAAAAACATATTTCCTTTCAAGATAACTTTTTCTCTAGCAACTAAAAAACCCTGCACATTCTGGGAATTAGACTCTTCCAATGTGAAATTAAGCGAGAATGACCACCTTGCCTACTGAATTACGCCACTAAAGTCATGAAATCTGACATTTACTCATGAAACCCATCACACCACCTTTGGACTCGAGTTATGAAAATTTTGGAAATTGTATTTTCTCATTCTACCAAGACACGTGGCACCATGTCATTTGCACACTCTGAGGCATTAAGTATGACCTATCAATGGCTTCTTCTTCTTCTACTAAGCACTGTGTGGATATCAAGGGAAAAGGTGAAGAAGTATGATGCCTTGTTACAAGTACCAGTGCCCGAGGCCCTCTTGTGTCAACTCTTGAATTAAGAAATTTCTTCCAAAGCTTAGTCGAATAGATGGACTTGTGTAGTATGCCAGAACATTTTGAAGTAATGCGGTAGAAAAAAAAAAAAAAGAACCCACCACCGTCGAGTGAAATAATATATCAGGAGATTATAAATTTAATCATTTCTTTAGGAGAGGGAGAATATTAACAAAATGTCTTTCAAAATTGCTAAGAAGTTTATTTGGGAAAATATCATTAGTCTAGTATATAATTACTAGGAGCACTTCGAGTTAGTGTAGGAGCAAATCAAGATGGTCGAGGTGGCATGTAAAGAAATCAAGATGTTTAGACAACACATTAGGAAGACCTTACAAAGAGCAAGAGTGGTCATAATTTATCTTAATCATATGACAAAAGAAGAGGCTAGGAAAGAAAACTTTCACCACTCCTATTTGGTAGCTAGAGCGAGTCAACTAGAGAAGAAGCATAAGGGGGTATCTAAGATCGAAGAGAAGATTGGGAACATGTCAAAAGAGATAGAAGAGTTTAAAGGTAAGTGTGGAGAATTGGACAAGAATAATTTCCCACCATTCTTTGATGATCAAGTAAGCATGCATCCCAAAGAGACTTTTATAGATGGTTTGAGGGCTATTAAGGAAATTCAAAGTGACCTTGAAAGAGGGGATCACGGCTCACAAGAGAGAGGCATTGTGAGCCTGCACAAGGAGCATTTCAAGCTTTTGTTCATGTTAAAGGAATGTTTCAAAGGGAAAGGGAAAGTTAACTACCAAATTATTATGACTATGGAAATGGAGATAGCAAATGCATGGTTAGGTGACATGCCAACAAGTGAAGAGTGGAGCAACATACTAGAAGTGTACAAGTCTGTCATTTGGGGAGAGTTTACATTGCAGCGAAATAATATTCCAGCAAAGGGAGGAACAAAGCTCATAGGCACTACTTCAAACATAGGCGCGACATCAACTTCGTCCTTAATGACCTATGTCAAAAGTAAGGGCAGTGACATTGTTTCTACCTTTATCAACGCTGCCAGCACACAATTGACCATAATTCCCTATGTAATGTAGCGCTCATCCCAATCAGTGCCTAAGAGAGAGAAAGAAGGAAACTTCCAACCATGAGAGAGATAAGTGCTACCAAAGCTAAATCTAGAGGGGCCCACTCAACAACCAAAAAATCTTTCAAGAAAATTCTAGAAGAAGTTAGTCATAATATATCTAGAAATTTTGTAACACATTTTCAATAGTTTTCGTAATACCACTAGTTGCTTAGAATAGGTCTTGAGTGCCTATATAGGCCTTATTTTGAAATGTAAAAAGGGAAAAGAAATCTTGGTTGTAGGGGAAAATATGCTAAAACTTTTGTTGAATTGTTGGGAGGTATTAAAGAAATCTTGGGGAAGAATTTTGAAGTAACTCTTAGGCTGTTTGTTTTTCTTATTATGTATGTTCCATACCAACTTACATTTTGATGTTTACTACTAATTAAATACAAGTTTATGCATTTTTCATGGAATTTCAAGTTGTGAACCTAATCTATTGATCCAGGTGGATATTGGTGGCCACCCACCTATTCCACTTGGACCCCCGCCATTGTTTCTTTTCAATTTCCTTAATTGTAGCACAACTTACTATTTTTGGCAGTGTTTTAGGTCCTAAACTTCCGAAGCCATTTTAAGGGGCTAAAAGGTGTATTTAAGGAAAATAGAGAGACCGAGTAAGTTCTAAAGAATTTCACTGGTTTTTTTCGACTTCCTCTTTGAGATCTTCGAAATGGGGTATTATGATAGCCAAACAGAGATCGTATACCAATGTTACGACCCCAGGGAGTTGATGTAACAATTTAACCAAATGGAGCCTACAGTTTTGGCGCTTCATCTCCTACGGTTAGGTTTTTGGATGTTTATGGTTTATACCTTTAAGCCTCATTGTAACATATTTCAAATGCATGTAGTCACCACATCTCTTCTCAAAGGTAAGCTACCATCACATAAGCTAGTTTATTTCCATTTCTGTATGTAAGCATATTTCAATTATTTGATATTAATGAAACCAAGTTTTATTTTTGGTTGCATATCTGTTTTTATGTGTATATATGTGTTTTGTTGTGTTCATGCATAAGTCTGGATCATCCGTTATGCAAATTGTGTAAAATTGTATCAAGATGATTAGCTTAAATGAATTTTGGCATCAAGTTGATACTTTGTTTCAGTTTTATGAGATCTATTAAGTAAGTTTAAAGATTATCTTGAATTTCTTGATATTCTTACAAGGGTTTTACAATAAAATGGTTAATTTCAAAATTGTATGTTTCTAATGGTTGAATTCTTAATTCCTCGGTCATCCACCAATTATACCTGATTTAAAGGAATTCTTAATTGCTCCTTTAAATGGGGCAAGGCTTGATTCTCCATCTCTCATCCATATCTTACATTTTAAAAACTTTTATATAAAACTAAAGGATTATGAATGCTCCTACTCAGGATCAATGGAAATGCAGTCTAGCAAAATCAATTAATGTCTAATGTTTTTCCCTCAACCATGATTCCCAAATAGCGTTTTAATTAACAACAAATCTTAACAAAATTTGAAATATGTTAATAGATGTTTCATATTGCCTTGAAGAGCCTATATTGAATGTTGGTTGTGAATGATGAATTGATTTCTTGGATTACTTGTGATTTTGGTTTTGTTTCTTTTATTGATTCACGTGTTGCTACTAAGAAGATTATATCTTCACAAAGGTTTTGATTCAATGGCTATGATGAAATTCTTCATGTAATATCTTTTTCTTTTGACATTTAAAGAGGAAATTAAAATACACGTGTCTTGAATGTGAAATGAAATTTTGTTATATCAACCATTTTCAAGTTTGAATTACACAGTCATTTACTTAGTAGATTTAGAGAGACAAATTAAATATATAATTTTATTTTCTTGCGTTAGACTCATGTCATTTTTTTACTATCCTTAGGTTGAATAACACAGGCCAACATATTATAGCCAAGAGTTTCTCATACATAAGTATTATATCCATAATAATAATATGACCATTAACATATCAAACTTAAATATTTCCATAAACATAGCAGCAAATAAAATCGCACTTAGATGTTCCCATGGGGGCTTCACTCGTTGAACCTCTAACATAGCACGTGCATACGTGGTATACTAAACAATACCATTAATTTGACTACATATTGTAAAATACCTCTAAAACTAACTATATTTAACCCCCTACCAATATGAACCCAATACACTTCCCAATTTAAAAGGCCCCTACTTTCACTAGATATTGTAGGTATCCATTTTTACGTTAACATTTTTATACCTCTTCATATTTATATCCATTTATTTTCATTAATAATGGTAAGCATATTTTGCACATAGAAAGAATAACCTAAATACTAGGTGACTTAAAACTTGAAAGTTTCAATAAAAAGAGGCAGATATAAGTTGGTTGATTTACAAATACATACAATGGAAAATACGTAGATTTGAACTCTCAATTGCATATTTCTTCTATTGAATACTAGAAAAGATACACTACAATAGTTCAAAACAAAACCTTGATAACCAACACAATACTACCTTTCATATCACTTATAGAATACAAAGAGGAGAGAAAGTACAATGAATATAGAAATGTGCAAAATCCTATCTGGTTGGACTTTTTCAAATCATAGCCCTAACCTGATCACCTAGTGCACCATAGTTGCATGGTAAGAGTGACAAGTAAGTGTGTCTCCATCAAAAGATGAACTAAATCATGCAAGCATGCATCCCTTCCTTGAGATATGAGTCCTCTACCTAAGATGGGAATTTATCATGCATAAGTATTGTAATTTACTAAGGATCTGCACCTTCTTAGGAATAATAGAGCATGCATTCTAAAAGAACAAAATAAAAAGTCTAATAATAGAAAAAGTCCATCCAAAACTGACATTGCTAAATTTGAAACATCTAAACTTGAATTAAGTAAAGGTGTGACATGTGTTCCCTTGGCATGTGTGTGCCCTCTACCAAGCAATAGTTGGTATTAATGTCTCCTTCACTTTCATTCAACCTGCTCAATACTAATGTAAGGAAAGGGCGAAGGTGCCATATTTTTTGTCTTCTCTACTACCCCATCATTAGGAGGATCACTAGCTAAGAAATAAGTAAGAAATCTTAACAACTGCAATAGACATAGATCATAGAGGTATTAGTAATGTGATGCATGTTTTTTCTAGAGCAAGGCTACTTGGGAGCAAGAGTAGAAGCGGGAAGTGGGAGTAGAAGCGGGAAGCGGGAGTGGAAGTAGGAGTGAGGAGTGATATTTTCACAAGCTTCCAAGTTGGGAGTGATTTTGTGAGTGGATTATATATAAATATATATATAAAATATTAGATTATAATATATATATATATTATAGATATATAGATATATCAACAAAAACATGTAGAATGATGAATTTATGATTAAAAACATAAAAACATGTATTAAAACATATAACATCATTCATCTAGTAGTTATAATCTTCGTCAACCACAAGTCCACAAATTACAAGTTCTCATTTATATAGCATGTAAGGGTGCACATAACCAAAATTACATCGAGTGCAATCCATCTCTGAACTGAAAATTCATCATCAAGTAGGCTCTTCATGGCCTCTAGCATCCAAAAAATCACGTTAAAACAAATACCTACATATCATCAAAATCATTTCCTATCTTGGGATATCTGTCATTAATATCACCCTCTAAGCATTAACATAAGATAGGAAAAATGTAACATGTCAATTCAAGATTTTGTTTGAGTGACGGATACATTTTTAGTAGGGTCTTGAGAGAGGAGTTTGAAAACCAATGTCACTAACATCAAGGCACATAGAGGTCTTGGTTCTCTTCATTAAATACGAGTTCCTTACCCTAATACATGACAAAATCCAAAGGAAAAATTGCAATCCCCCCAATCTTGAAATCCTAAAAAACTAATAAGTTTGTTGCATTTTGATTGAGGTATAAAATTTTAATTTCTCCATATGAAATATAGCCGGAACCACTCTCAAACATCCTGAGTCATTTCATGGTAATATTAAAAATTTTAGTAAAATGATGAAAATGAAAGATAAAGGAGAATGTCACTTTTACTTAAAGAATTTAACATTACCATGAATTGCATGTCAATACTACGGCCATAGGTTTGAATATTAGGCTCCTGTGGACCTAATATTATAATAGTTTTTTCTCTCTCTCACACTCTCGATACTCCCACAATACTCTTGAACCTCTATTTCTCGAGCCCACTTGTTTTTGGCCTCTACGTGCCCAATGTATTATATAAACAATACCTTATATTACACATATTGTTATACAACATATAAAAAACCCTTTACTCCCCTATTAAATGCTCAATATATTATTTTGTTTTTTTTCATTTTTTATTCCCAATATAAACACACGTGATATGGTATTGCTTTGTCAATAAAAACACCATAATTAACCTATTTTAAAACCCCATAATTGACCTTTTAAAACATGAGACTTCTCTAAATTTGATTTACCGTAAAATATGACCACTTAAACTTCAAAACACTTTATTATTTTAAAAAATAGAAATTAAGCATCCTAACTAAAATGTGATACAACATTCTTAAATTCAAAACTTTGAAATTATTAAAAATATACTTGTGAAATCCAATTTTGTTAAAGTGGATGCTATCGCTTTGAAATGTGACTATATCATAACTAAAACGATATATGTTCAAATAATATAGATACAGAAAAGATTAATTATAAATTAGAATTGCAAAACAAGTTCTAAACCTATTATAAAAATCAACATAGATTAATTCTTTGTATAACATATCTAACTAAAATATATATAATTTTTTACTTGAATAAAAATTCTCAAACCCATTTAATATCACCAAATTAATCTTGAAATAAACAATAACAATACTATTCTTATATATTTATAGTTAAATAGATAATCTTATTAAATGTGAAAAACCAAATTGTTTAAGTAAATTTTAAAAATATATATTTTAAATCATAATAAGGATGTTGGAATATTTATAGTTAAATAGATAATCTTATTAAATGTGAAAAACCAAATTGTTTAAGTAAATTTTAAAAATATATATTTTAAATCATAAGGATGTTGTTTATAATAATCATGTTAATTTTTTCAATAATTAAAAGGTCGTGGTGGATGTATTATTTATGATTATTCTCTGCCATAATAGGGGAATGACGTATTCAAAAAACATTGATGTTGACATTAATTTTAAATTTACCAAAAATTAAATGACTTTATCTAATGTTTATTTTTGAAAAAAATTATTTTATTTTTTTATTTTTTTAAATCTATTTTTTCTACATTTTGATTGATTAGATTCTTATTCTGTAATGATAATATATACTTTGACAAATTAATAACAGTGTACAACAGTCAACTTAATTAACTTTAATTAGTGTGGGAAAAAACACCAAATTGCAAAGCTCGAGAATGAATATGATAACCATCTAACGATGGTAACATCTGATAAGCTCTTGCATATATCTAGTACACAATACTCTGAATTTGTCAGCACCGAACAAAATGATTTAAGTTGTGCTAAAACTTTGGTAGAAGGGTTTGAAAATGCAACTGGAAACGAAACATTTTTTTGGAAGTATGGTTCTAGATTTTTTTACCACTTTTGGTGGAAACATTTTTTTGTTTGGAAGTATGGTTCTAGACGTTCAAGTACTAAGTCTCAAGTCATTAGCAGTATTTTATGGCTACTAAAAACACTTTATTCATTCATTCATGTATGTCTTATTTGTTTCTTACTCTAATTTAAGGATACTTAAAATAAACAAGAATATCTACAAAGTAGCCCTTGTTCAAATACAATACTTAGTTCATACATTTAAACATTCAATAATTGAACTAAGTGGTAGAGATATGCTAGCTATGCAGCCTTGTTTATTTGAGCAATACTCCTTCAAATATCATAACAATTGTTCTAACAAAAATTGACATCACACTCTCTTCAAAAATAAAGGTAGTAAATATCTCATCACATGCACTTACAAATGATGAAGTTGAAGTGCTCAATAAAGGTCTAGGGTTTGTTATTGCCCCAAAGCAGATTACCTTTGAAAGTATCATTTGTAGTGTGGAATATGGTATCCAATGATTAAGTGATGTGGATAAAGAAAGGATTTGTCAAGATTGTGTTGTCATCATGAAGAAAGCCAAACCTCTTAAATATAATCTAATTCACAAATTATTATAGGTTCTTAAAAACATGAGAAATAATGATAATATTATTATTTTAAAAGCTGACAAAGGGGGAGCCATAGTAATTGTGGACATGCAGGATTATAACTCTAAAATGAGATATCACCTCTCTAATAGTTGTACTTACAATAAGCTACAACAGAACCTGATTTCCCGCATTGTTAAGGAGGTTGAGTAGGCCATTAAGGAATCTAACCTGGATGATCAACTAAAAAAGAAGTTAACCCCGTGCAGTGAGATCACCCCAAGGATCTATGGTATCCCTAAAATACACAAAGAAGGTATCCCCTTGAGACCCATTGTGAATACCATTGGCTATCCCACATATATGCTCACAAAAAATGTAGTCGGAATCCTCAAACCTCTAGTTAATAACAAGAATTCTTGTATTAAGGATTCTAAGCATCTTGTTGATCTTATCAAAAGTGAGAAATGTGACCCTAATGATTTAATAGTGAGATTTGACGTTGTCTCGTTGTTTACCAAAACCCCCCTTAATGAAGAAATTGAGCTTGTCAAAGGTGTTACTGACCCCCAAACTGCAAAATTTGTTAAAATCTGCCTTAGTTCAACATTTTTCAGTTTCCAAGGAGAATTTTGTTAAAAACAGCAACAAGAAATTTAACATGTCCTTGAATTAAAATATAATTCTATTCTCATAGCAACTTGTAATAGTTAATTCTAGGGAAAATTTTAAGAACCCCCCTAAATTTATAAGTATAATAAATGGGCGAATCTCCATGGTATATAGGAAAAATGGAAGGCGATTTTATCAATAATATAATATGTATATATAATTTTTT
>APFE030028316.1:149838-179529 GCA_000404065.3 Pinus taeda | reverse complement strand
GGAATACATCTAACAACAACCTAATCTACAAATTGAAATAAACATAAAAATACAAGTAAATAGGAGCTTGGCTGCTTGGTTTGGGTCCTAACCCAAGAGCTTCAACCCTATGAGGTAACTTAGTGCTAACTCAAAAAGGATTCCATCTTTATTTCCAAAATAGTAGTAAGATTACAGAAACTGTCACAAAATAATAAGCTCGAAGTTGAGCAGAGTTTACATAAGAAAAAATCTAACAAAAATCTGACCCTAGTGAGGCCCTAGGCCTCTCTACTTATAAAAATGAAGCTACTAAAAACTTCCTTAAAATCAGGGAGGCTTGGCTCCCAAAACTCGAGATAATCATTAGTCATCCTCCACTTGCTCGGCTGCTTCTAGTGCATGATTTGGCTGCTTGTACTTCGAGCTGAATGAAGGGGAATTCAAAGTGGGGAGTAATAAATGAGGGGGATTACCTCATATAATTCCTCTCCTTTGTCCACTTCGAGTTATTGCTGCCATTTGTCCACTGGATCCTTGACTTTGACCTCAAAATTCATCTATAATCTGCATTAAACACATGTTAGACCACATGGCATCATAGCTAACTCAACTCACTCCATAAGCATAAATATAATCAGAAAATCATACAATAAGCTAAGAGAATGGTTGATTTGAATAGGTTAGGATGTAAAATGAGCCCATATAATTACCCATTTATGAGGCTCATCATCACCCCCCTACTGAAGGTGTTGCTCATCCTCTGAGCAACTTAATCCATCTCCTCATCTTTTATGGCCCTGGTGGCCTGCCTAGCATCCCAAGCTTCTGATGTGGTCTCCTCTTCCTTGTTATAGAATCCTACCTTCCTTTCTATATCTTCCCACTGCTCCTCCTCTTCTTCTTCTCTTTTGCCTTCCACCATGCCTAACAGCAGTGGGGGACTCAGTTTGAGGCCAATCCAGTTGACCTTTAGCCTCTGCATGGAGCACTTGTACATTGGCACTCTTCTTAATGCCTCTTTCATCCTTATGGGGGAATGATATTCCCTGATTTGCAGACTGTGTGGTAAGGTGTTCCATTTCCTCATGCATGCATGCACACAGTCATCCCCAAGTAGCCTTTGCATATCCTCAAAGTGTTCAATGGCTTGTGCCTGATCACTTATATATCCAGGGGCAATCTGAGGATTATTGGCAAGAAAGTTGTGTGTGCTGATGAGTGCCATGGCCATTAGTTGCAGGTCCCCTAGCCTGGCATTGGGGTCCCACACATTCATGTCTATGAGGGCCATGTTATGTAGGTAGAATTCTGCCATCTTTTCCTTATCCTCTGATGTGCTTTGGTCACACAAATCCATAAACTGCCTGTAATCTTGGAAAGGCATTGTGCCTCTTTGTGCCAAAGTCTTTATCTGAAATTGCAACTATTAGTCCTTGACATATAGGCCACAAGATTTTGCTGGTGTTCTACATTGCAATGCCTCCATGGATAAGCTGGCCATGCATGCCAGCTGGGTCTCTTTCTCTTGTAGTTGCCTCCTTAGCAACTCATTTTTAGTTTCAAGGTGGCTTCTTGTAATTTCTTCCCTGTGTCTGATAGCATTCAAATCTCTACCCATTTCTCTGAGTTTGTTTTCCATATGGCCAATATCCTCAACTTCTTTGTATTTGGCTATTTGCATCCACCTATGTGTTCTTATTCTCTCTTTCTCTAATTCAAAGAATAGTGGAATTGCAATTTTTTTGTGGAATTATCCTCCCTCCCTCAAGTAGATTGTAGTAGGAGGCAAGACTAGGCTGGGGACTAGGTTCTTGTAGCTATGTTTCTTCCTCCTTTACTTGTGGTTGTCCTCCATTCTTTCCTCAAGATTTTGGGTCTCTTGTAGTTTTGACAGTGTCTCCTGTAGAACTGTCTGAGCCTCTTGTAGGACTGTTTTTGGGTCCTGTAGTTCTACCTTTTCTTTCCATGTGGGAGATTTAGGAGTCCCCCTTTCATATGTGATAGGTGCCTTGGAAGGGGATTCTTTTCCTTGGGCAGAGGGTGAATCTTCAATTGTAATTGGCACTTTTGAAGAGGGATGAGGTTTGCCTGTTTTAATACTTGTGCTCTTCCTAGCCCTGAAATACATGGAGGCCTGCCTTTTCCTCTTTTCCTTTGGATTGATTGGTGTACTAAGGGTAGTGAGGGCAGCTACTGCCTCCCATTCCAGAGTCTTAGGGGACCCTTCTCCTTGTTCTGCCTCTTTTTCTCCTCCTTCTGTCTCTTTTTCTATCTCTGTTTGCTCTATTTCCCCAGCTTTCTCCTCCTCTATCTTAGTTTCTTCCTCCTTCCTTCCTTGTTATGCTAAGTCATCAGTGGCTTCACCTTCTCCCCCTTGCTACTCTTCCTCCTCACTACTAGTAGGACTGATATCATAGGTTAGGGCCTTTATGTCATCCTTATTTGTCATGTTTCGGAAGACTTCCCATGCTATAGGGAGTGTGAATGTATGGAGGGATTCTTCTTCTAGGATTTTGATTAACCCATGGTGAGCTAACTGCTCTAAATTCCCTACTTTAACTTTAGTGCTGGAGTCAATGAGGGACTGCAGGAGGAAGTAGGGGATGCTGAGCTTCTGAGGGGCTAGAGTGTCCATGCCATACCTTAATTCATGAAGGATTCTAAAGTGATAACCATAGACAATGCTGTACCTCCCCTCACAGAAAATGTATTTGATTATTTGGTTGCTAACCTCATCCCAAGGATATGGTATACTACCCTTATAATGCCAATTTTATCCTCTACAGGGGTTTCATTGTTTTGGAAAAAGTTTTTCTTGGCAACATGGCCAGCTGGTTTCTTATCGTTACTCCAAGGCAACCCAAGAGGAAGAGTAGTGACCCTAGTGATAAATTCAGGGGTTATCTCCATGGAAATACCTCTAAAGGTGAAAATGGCATGAGTTCTTGTGTGGGGTACCAGAGACAGAGAAAACTCTTGGGAAATCTCCTCATCAAACCATCAGAATTTCTTAAAGAAATTCATCCAATTTGTCCTTGTGAAGATGTCCACCACTTGTGGATGTGCTTGGAGCCTGGTGGAGTTGGTGGGCTCCTTTCTCATAAATACTCCTATAATTTTGTTTATACCATTTTGGAAACCCAAATGTGGAGATGGAGACAACAATTTTTGAGAAAAACAGAGAAACATAGGAGACTGTGTTTATTTTATTTTAAAAATAAGAAGATTTTTTTTTTGTATGTATTTCCTCCTCCTAAAGGCTTTATTTCCTCCTCATATTGAAACCACTGCTTGCATATATTGATATTCAATTGGGGCATGCATGGAACCTACCTCCTGAGGCCGAAAATCATGCTAAAACCCGTGTTTTCTCCCTTCAAAACAACTCACTGCCCCTCTTGTAGAAGTCTGCTGTCCCTCCTGTAGAATTCCTGTAGGTGCTCCTGCAGAACCTGTAAGTGCTCCTGCAGAACCTGTAAGTGCTCCTATAGAAAATGCTGAGAGCAGGAATATGGGAGGGATCAATGGAGGATGATGGTTACGAGGTTGTGGGGGCACAAGGAGATTGTTGTAGCTGAGTTACGAGGAGAGAATGAAGGAAAAGGTGGTGAGAGTGCTTGGGGAGGAGTACTTATTACCCTTTATGGATATTTCCGGTGATGGGGGGTGAGCTGGAAAAGTATACGTTGGCCATATTTGGACCATTGGTCCCCACATGCCTTGTCATTATGGCCCCTCCTCGTAATAATCCCTCATGATTGCATCGGAGTTCACACTTCCTCCACTACCTGTCCTTGACATCTTTCTTGAGTTGACTGTGCGCACGTGTGGGTGACATCTTAGATGAGTGGAGTCAACTGGATGAATGTGGCCAAGTTAACTGGCCACCTTTCCCTCATTCAACCTCAACCATCTCATTGCTTTTGCATGTCCTCTAATTACACAAATTCAAACAGAGGAGCGGTTTAGTTACTTACCTGTGATCCAAATGTATTTGCTGTGAGGTGCTGTGGCTCTCCCTCTGCTGCATGCCTTGATTTCTTTTGATGCATGCTGTCTGCTTGCTGATGTGTGGTTGTGTCTTATGCAGGTTATTATTTGGTTGAGTATGAGCTTCAGGTGCCTTATCAACCTTCATGTGTGCATTCTCCTGCTGCTGGTGCTGGGTTTTGATGGGATCAGTTACTACAGGAATTCCTACAGGAGCTCTTGTAGCTATTTCTTCCCTTGAAACTTCAGCTTCTTTCTATGCTTGGATCTTCGAGGAGGATGCCATAGATTTAGATAGAGATGGAGAGGTAATAGGTACGCTTCAGGTGATGTGGATGGTGTTGCTTCCTCTCTTATTTTTTGTTTTTTTCTTTTCCTGAAAAGCTGTTTTTATTTTTCTATGTTTTTCTTGGACATGAAGAAAAATGATGCTTGGGTTGTGATGCAGGCTTGGAAATGATGGCAAAGAGGTTTGAAGACTATAGAAGGGTTTATAGGTTCTTTATGAAGCTTCCCTGTACCTCAAATTTCCTTTTAAATCAATTTTAGGCTCTCTGTAATTCCTATAGGAGCCTCCTGTAGAAAACACAGAGCCTCTTGTAGAAAACACAATTTTTGAAAAAGTAGCACAGTGGGGTGAAAGAAATGCCAAAAATGATGGAGAAAAGTGTGGGAAGGTAGGATAGGTACTGGTGTGGATGTGAGGGTTCCCTTGGCACCTTCTTCTTTTACCTGTAGTCCTCCTGCAACCTGCAATGCAAATGAAAATTCACTTTCTTTTTCTCTTTTTTTTGAAAACAACTTGGGTGCATCAAGGAGGTTTTCACCCTAATTGTCTACCCTGGTCACCTCCAAGGGAGGTTTTCACCTAGGGATCTTATTTTTCTCTTTTTTTTTTTTTGACATCACTTTGCCGCCTCAGAGTAGGTTTTCAACCCAATGATGGGACTGAAGCGCCTCATGGAGGTTTTCACTTGAGTCCCTATTTTTTATTTCTCTTTTTCTTTTTTCTTCAATGAGTCGGTGAAGTGGAGGCTAAGACATGCTCCACTACCATCACTGTCTTATTCAAATATTCAATGAACTCTCTCTTGGAGAGGGGTTTATTGTAGACTTTCAACCGATGTCCATTGAAAAGCATGGAGATGGCTTCATCATCAATGGTTCTGATAAGAACTGAACCATTGTCATTACATTTCTCCAAAGTGTAGGGTCCCAACCATCTTGTCCTCAACTTGCCTTTGAAATATTTGTATCTTAAATCATAGAGTAGTGCCCAATCTCCCTCTTGGAATTGCTTCTCCTTGATATTTTTTCATGCCATATCTTTCTCTGAAGCTGAACTACCTCTGTATGGAGAAGGACCTGCAATCTGTGTTCATCCAATCCGTTGAGATGAAGTAATCTTTCTTTCTGTGCATGGCTGAGGTCGAGGTCCAGCTGAGCTACCATCCTTAGGGTATTGAATTCAAATACTATTAACAACAAAGCCTTCCCCCCATATACCAACTCATAGGGTGTGAACCCCGTGGTGGTCTTCCATGTTGTGTTGTAGGCCCAAGTGGCCTTAACTAATCTGCCCACCTAGTCTTTTCTGCTGCTGCTCACTACCTTGGTCAGGATCCCTTCCAATGCTCTGTTATTGACCTCCACCTGCCCATTAGCTTGTGGATGGTAAGGGGTCGAAGTCCTGTGCTTGATTCTATGATGTGTGAGAAGGTCTTCAATCAAATTGGAAGTGAACTGACTACCTTGATTTGTGACCAACTCTCTTGGATACCCAAACTTGTAGAATATGTTCTCTCTCAAAAAATCAGCTTCTTTTTCCTCTGTCACTACTTTGATTGCTTTTGTCTCTGCCCATTTTGTCAAGTAATCGGTGCACACAATGATGTATTATTTCTACTTTGAAGGAGGGCTGATAGGACCCACAAAGTCCATGCCCCACTTCTCAAATGGCCCAAAGGTCACTTGAGGTTGCATGGGCATCTCACCCTTTGGAGTAGGTTTCCCCATCTTCTGACAGTGATCACACTCGCTGGTATATCTCCTCACATCCTGATGAAGAGTGGGCTAGCGGTAGCCTGCTTGCAATATCTTGAAGGCAGTTCTTTTTGCTGGAAAATGACCTCCACAAGGCCTGTCATGACAGGTCAGGAGGATGTCAAAGACTTCCTCCTCCCCGACACATCTTCTCAAAATCTGATCCAGGCCAAGTTTGAAGAGATTTCCCCCAATCCAGGTGAAAGCAACACTTTTCCTTACTATCTTTCTCTTCTCTTTTGAGGACAAGTGTGGTGGGAATTGTGCTGAAACCAAGTAGTTTGCTATATCAACAAACTATGGGGAGAGCACTGAGATAGAAAACATGTGTTCATTTGGCATTTGGTCATCCACCATTCCTTCTCCACCTGTAGGAAAATTTACTCTAGACAAAAAGTCAGCAACAACATTTTTTTTACCAGGCTTATCAATAATGGTCAAATCAAATTGCTGTAGTAAAAGTGACCATCTAATAATGTGAGCATTTACATCTGGTTTGTTCATTAAATATCTAATTGCAGCATGATCAGTGTGCACAATGGTTTGATAGCCTGTGATATAATGTCTGAATTTGTTTAACGAATGCACGACAGCTAGGAGTTCCTTCTCGGTCACTATATAGTTTAACTCTGCCTTTGACAAGTTTTTGCTTATAAAGTATATGACATAAGGTAACTTTTCATCAATTTGTCCTAAGGCTGCTCCTATTGCTTTGTTCGAGGAATCTATGTGAATGTGGAAAGGTAGGGCCTAGTTTGGGCCTCTCAAAATTGGGGTAGTCACGAGCTTGCTCTTTAAGGTATCTAGGGCTTCTTGACAGTTTTCCAACCATATGAACTCGACATCTTTGCCTAAGAGGCCAAACAAAGGAGAGGCTAGTTTTTTGAAATCTTTAATGAATCTCTTGTAATACCCAGCTAAGCCTCAAAAACTTCTGACATCTCTCACCTTTTGAGGAGGTGGGACCCTTTGGATGATGGCAATTTTGTTGGGGTCCACCTGTAGTCCTTGCTGAGATATTGCATGACCTAGCATGGTCCCTTCAGTCATCAAGAATTCACATTTTTCCAGACCAAGTGACAGATTCATCTCAATACACTTATCCAAAACTTTTCCTAAGTTAGACAAAGCTTCTTGAAAGTCAGAGCCATATGGAGTAAAATCATCCATGTATATTTCTATTTCATCATGAACCAGTTCAAAAAATATACTCAATACCGCTCTTTGGTAAGTGGTTGGAGCATTGCACAAACCAAAAGGAAGGACTCGATATGCAAAGGTACCCCAAGGACAAGTGAAAGTGGTCTTATCTTGGTCTTCTGGGCTGATTTGAATCTGATTGTACCCACTAAACCCATCTAGGAAAGATAAAAACTTTTCCTCTACCAGACTGTCTAACACTTGACCTATGAAAGGTAAAGGAAATGTTCCTTTTTAGTGGTTTTGTTCAATTCCCGATAGTCGAAATAGATTCTCCACTTGCCATTTTCCTTTGGCACTAGCACCAAAGGAGAGACCCATTCATTGTCAGAGATGGAATAGATGAATCCTTCATCAAGCAATTTCTACAGTTCTTCCTTAACAATATCTTTAAGCGCTGGATTCATCCTCCTTTCAGGTTGCCTGACTGGATTTCAATCCTCCTTGATGTATATATGATGAGTACATACTGAAGGGTGCACTCCCTTCATCTCCTTATAACTCTAGGCAATGGCATCTAGGTGTTTTCTTAGCAGGCTACACAATTCCTTGTCCTAGGAAGTGGATTAAAGGTTCTTTCTGGGGCAAACTCTATAATCTTAACACAAAGAGGAGTGGAGTCAGCTAAACAGAGATCAGTTGAGGGGTTGTTTTGGGTTTCTCTTACTATGTCTTCTAATGGTGATACACTGGGAGGTGGATTCTGAATCAGATTTTCAATCATATTATCCTCATCTTGCGGTTTTAACCCCATGGCGATTTCTCATGCACAAAGCAGTGTAGAATATACTTCATCCTCATCTTTCTCCTCCAACCAGAGAGGTAGATCATGTTCTAGCAAGGGTTGGGTAGGAGGATATAGGATTAACTGTTTGGACATGTGCCCGTTCTTTATGGTCATGTTCCCAGCTTGACAGCTGATGTAGGCATTAACGGTAGCCAACCAGGGTCTTCCCAGAATGAGAGGATACCTAGTGAGCTTTGCCTTTGGCTGGAGAACTAAGAAATCAGCAGGCTACTCCCAAGAATCAATGGAGACCATCACATCTCCCACAATCCCCTCAGGGGTCACAGTGGAGCGGTCTGCTAGCTGTAGCACGGTCATGGTCTTCCTCAAGGAGCCCTGGAGGTTGAGTTTGAGCATTGTGTCCTTTGTCATCACACTAATGGTAGCTCCCAGATTAATCAAGGTGTGTGGGATCATGGTGCCATTGATGTGGACATCAACTACTGGGCTTCCAAGGTCCAGATATTTTGGACAAATTACCTGCCCTAACATCAAGTCGGACAATTTCCCTGTGACATTGATGGTTGGGGAATCTCTCTTGCACCTTCCTGGATGCCTAAAGCACTTATCTTTGATCAACCTATTGTAGATAGGCACATCTTTTATGGCTTGGAGAAGTGGTATCTTTACACATAAATGTTTCAATTCTCCTAGGAGTTCAGTTTATTCTGGGGTAGGCTGGACTGTCACGGATAGTCTCTCAGGAAATGGTGGAATTGCTTTAGGTTCACTTTCCTCTTTATCTTCCTCAACCTCCCTGGGTGGAGGTTGGCTATCTAGGATAACTTTCCTAGATCACAAGTTAATTTCCTGAATCTCCATAGCATAAGTTGGGCATGATGGTTCCCCACTATACACTTGTGGAGCCTATATGTTGTTCGAGTTTGGATTTGGATGGGCATGCATTTTGGGTTGCTTTGGTGGAGCAAGAAGTAACGGTTGTGTTTGAGCAGGTGGTGGAGGCAAAAGAGCAGGAAGAGAATTGTATTGGGGCCTCCACCCTTGATGAGGTGCATTCCACTGAGGTTGTGGCTGAGCATAGGATTGAAATGAATGGGTGGTTGGTTGGGCATGAAATTGAGATGTGAAGGACCAAGGAGGAGGCGTGGACCAGGAAGGATGAGCAGGAGGGCCCTAAGAAGGTATGGAGGTGACTTGATTGGGGTTGTAGTATGCCTGAGATGTCCCTTGCATCCCTTGCTGGTATGGTCTAGGTCCATGTGGCCTCCTTTGGTTTATGTAATGGAGCTATTCAATGACTCCCTCAGCCCCTTGATATACATCTTTAAGTATGGGTAAGGAAGGGAACTTATCTATGGAATGATTTTCGTCACAGACTGAACAAACCTCTATAGAGTTCAATGGGAATTCATTCCTAGGATGCCTCCTGGTGCATCTAGGACAAAAGATGGCCAAATCCCTCTCTACTTCCTCTTGTTTCCTTTTGATATGAAAGGTATCCATTTGCATGGCTATATTTTGCAGCATCTCAAAGTCTTCTAGCATGTTTCCAATTTCTCCTTTAATGTTAGAGGAAGAGGTACTGACTATGGGTTGATTCCCCCTACCTTTCTTTCTGGCTGCTCTAGAATGGTTTCTAAAAACAATGTTTATGTACTCATAGGACAGTTGGTAGATGTATCCCTCGACCAATAGATGGAGGGTGTCTAAAAGATCTTCTCGAATTCCCCTGAGCAGGACCAGCTTCAGAGACTCAGGGTCAAGTATACGCCCGACCCTTTTGTAACTAAGCTGGAACCTCTCTTCATAGTCTTCCAAGGACTCATCACTTCCTATAGTCATTTGGAAATTTTTATCTTTAGTATCTTTTGACCTACAATAGTCTTGATACTTGTTGTTAAAGGCTTGCTGCATCTGAGCCCAAGTTGTGATGCTATTGCCAGGTAATCCCATGAACTAGCGTAGTGCTGCATCCTTGAGAGTAGAAGGGAACAATTTCAACTTTTGCTCATCTTTTGCATAGTCATAGGTTCAACAGATAATAGAAAACTCGGACAAAAAGGCGTCAAGATCTTATGTAGTCAGACCGTCAAAATGAGGTAGGCTAGAAGGGCTTATATTTTTCATTTTGGTGTTCCCATTGGTCTCCCGAATGGGAAAGGTACCCTCTATTCTCTCTCCATTCCCCCTAGCATTTCTGTGTTAAGCCATTGGCTCCAAAGGAATGTTTTCATCTTCTTCTTCCCCTATAGGTTCTTCAAATATGTCTTGCTATTCACCTAAGGGTTCTTCTTGATTACAATCGCTGAAGAAAGAGAGAAGGCTAGTTGTGTGAAGCTATGGGGGTGTTGGGCAAAATTTTTCCTGAGTTATCTCTATTCCTACAAGGCATGAACGGAAATCTTTTTTTGGTTGGTTTTTGTTTCTTTTTCCCCATACTGATAGTACTTGCAGAAATTGAAATTGATTGAACAAAACAAATTGCAACTAGTTGAAATGAACTTGCTGAAACGAAATTTGCAAAATTGAAGAGGAAAGAAAAAAAACACAGAACTTGAAAGAAGAGAAATGACTAGTCTACTTTTGCTGAAATAAACTATTAGCAGAATAATGTAATAAAAAAAATAGAAGAAAGCAATAATCACAGAATACTTTGACGCTTCCCCGGAAACAACGCCAAAAAGTGGCAAGCACTAGTATTGTAGCAATAATGCTGCAACTCCTGGGCTGCCTACTTTACTCTTATCAACCTGGTAGTTCATAACAAACTTGGAAGCATTAGTGCTATATGTACAAGTACTAGTTCTTACCGCAGGTTGTCACTTGGTCAGCTGGCGCAAGATCACTAGGAGCTCAAGCCAACTTATATGGATTCCAGAAGAAGCTCTATATGTGATGAAAGGAGAGAAAGATTACTCTAAATATGCTACTTTAACTGTAGAAAGGAAAAAGACTGAAATGTAAAGCAAACCTAGTAAACCCTACTAAACCAACCAATCCTACTTGTGCAGAAAGCACTATGAACCATGAAAGGAATTCCATTACCTACTCAAGGAAGTAAACAACATCTAGTTGAGCTATTTCTGGAAGTAAATAAGTAGAAAACATCTTTTTGGATTTTTATGTATTTTTATGTGAAATTGACATGCATGTAATATATTGTGTGTGAATGTGGCAGCGAATAGGTGGTGTTGAAGCACGGTTTTGGGACTTGCGCAGATGTAGGATGGTGTGGAGGGGTCCTAGGAGGTCTCAAGTGGCCTTCTGCAGGATTTTTCCGCACTCGGCCTTCAAAAGAAAGGCTACTGGAAAATCTACAAGAGGAAAACAGGGCCACTACAGGAGGAGGTCGAGAACAATTTTCACTATTTTGAGGGTGTGAGAGTGGGTGGAAAAGGTGGATGAAGGTTGGAATGAGGTGTTAGGGTGCCTAGGGTCTACCAAGAATCACCAAAAGAGAGGAAGAGGATTGGGTTTGCTCAAGGAGAGAGGAAGAAGTATTATGGAAAATGCAGAAAACTAAGGCAAAATTGAAGTGAGGTTTGGGCGACCTGTAGGGCATGGATCAGATGGAGGATGTGATGGTTGATAAGCTGGCCTACTGCAAGAAGAGATTTACTGCAAAGGAACTGACAATAAACCAATAAGATCAAACAAGCAATGAACTAAGTGCATATAGAAAAAAAGAGTTTGCATCAAACCAGTCTCAACTATGATCTATGAAAGGAAATGCTGAGAAATGATGCAAGAAAGGAAAGCATTAAGGAAGACTACTACAAATAAAGAAGTGAGCATGATGAAGAATATTTGAAGCAAAACAGAATTAGACTATTAACCTACTAAAAAGCTGCAAACACTAGAAGTCCTATGAATGAGGAAATTTGTGTTTTTGGGGTAGCAAGAGGGTCTTTGCCTCAAATCATGGTCCCAAAGGGAGGAGGAGAGGCCAAGGCACTATTGCTAGCCTTTTGAATCTTCTTTTTATCACTGCTTAACCTACTATAGAGAGCACAAATGGAAGCAAACTACTGAATCATCAAAAACAACCTATTCTTAGCCATAAAAGGAATACATCTAACAACAACCTAATCTACAAACTGAAATAAACATACAAATACAAGTAAAGACGAGCTTTGCTACTTGGATTGGGCCCTAACCCAAGAGCTTCAACCCTCTGGGGTAACTCAGTGCTAACTCAAAAAGGATTCCATCTTTATTTCCAAAACAATAGCAATATTACAAAATAATAAGCTCGAAGTTGAGCAGAGTTTACATAAGCAAAAAGTCCAACAAAAATCTGAACCTAGTGAGGCCCTAGGCCTCTCTACTTATATAAATGAAGCTACCAACAACTTCCTTAAAATCAGGGAGGTTTGGCTCCCAAAACTCAAGATAATCATTAGTCATCCTCCACTTGCTCGGCTGCCTTCTAGTGCATTATTTGGTTGCTTGTACTTCTTGCTGAATGAAGGGGAATTCGAAGTGGGGAGTAATAAATGAGGGGGATTCCATCCTATAATTCCTCTCCTTTTTCCACTTCGAGTTATTACTACCATTTGTCCACTGGATCGTTGAATTTGACCTCAAAATTCATCAATAATTTGCATTAAACACATGTTAGACCACATGGCATCATAGCTAACTCAACTCACTCCATAAGAATAAATATAATCAGAAAAACATACAATAAGCTAACAGAATGGTTGATTTGACTAGGTTAGGAGGTAAAATGAGACCATATAATTACCCATGTATGAGGCTCATCACAATCTGTTTCTACAATGATGTTTGTTGTTTTTTAGGGTCACTCTCTTTAATAAACTATTCCCAAATCCCATTCATAATTTCTTCTGTCGCTACCTTCTCTGGCTTTGATTCACTAGTTGTTGATGTTTAAGTTACATGAATTGCATCTTGACTATGATATGTGCTCGCTCTAGTGTCTAGTTTCGTGTTCTGGTGATTTAGATTCAAAATTTCACTGGGAAAATGGGAAATCCTTTTAACCCTATATTGATGAAACTACACTAATTCCTCGGGGTTGAGCTGTCCTGGTGCTTCTCTTTCAACCTCTGAATAATTTAATGCTGATTGAAAGAAATAATCAAAATTTTCAGGCTCGTTTGTAAACTACCTGACCTTTGCCTATGTTGTAATATTTTTCACAGTATCAATTGGATCATACTGCCGATTTGGAATGGTTGGAAAGTTTGCCAGTTGGATTTCCTCCATCTTCTTAGTAGCATGTTTGAAATTCTCTAAAGAATAGAATCCACAATGATACAGAAAAATAGGCCACATTGTCTTTTTTCTTTCTTTCATGACCTTAGACAGGCCATCTCCTAGAGTCTGGTAGGCTATTTCGCTAGCTAGGAGCTTATCAGGGACACACAAGGGCAACACATAAGGCTGTGTAAGGATGCCAAAAACTCGAACATATGTAAATGATTCCTCCCCAAACCATATTTCAACTGATAATAGGATAATTTTGGCTTCACCAGAGATTTTGGGGCACTTCTCATTGAAAACAAACTGGTAATAGGAAGGACGATACCATGGCTAATCTTGTAAAAATGGGGTTGGTATTTTCACTCCCATAGAATATTATGGTAAATGTGAATAGGAAAAGTGTATTCAATATTCCATTTCCATCTCATGGATGGAAAATCTGAAGTGAAACAAACACAATCCATAATGTAGGCACTCATGTAGAATGGGAGAACAACAGTTTCAGTAAACTTACACTTTTTCCTATATTCTAGGATTATGTTGCTTAAGTTGTTGGACAAAATAGTTCCCAATCCATTACATAACCATCAGAGGCAGTTTCAATCAGGGGTGCCCGTTGGTTTGAAAGCTTCTGGGTATTCTCATAGCCAAACAATCTATACATCATTGCAACAACAAAACAATAGGGTGCATTAATAGAGGCTATAACATACATACCCTTGTCCTGGCCTCAGATTGATGTTCCTTTTCCTGCATGAACTTCTCAACAAACTCTTTATCATATTTCCTTTGATTTTCTGGGAGGTGGTACATTGCAGACAAGTCTTTTACAGTGAAAGAGCCAATGACCATCTGTCTCTAGGTCATGAAGTTCCTATATGCGATGTTCATATGATCAATGACCCACCTGATCATATCCATATAATATTGGGTGAGTGCCAATTCTATGGGGAAACAAATTGGCCACATCATTATATGTAATTTGTGAAACAAGAACCTTATCCTCTGCTGTGACTATTCTTTCTGTGACTTTTGGTCCTTCATCTTCAAAAAGATTGTACATGGTCTCCCAGTTAGAGACCCCAACATCAAGGGTGCATGTCGTGCGTAGGAATTTATATGACTTCAAGAGGAGGAACAAATGGATTTTGTTGAATGGGAATTTTCCTTCTAGGTTTAGCTGGTTGAGACATTTCTTGTAAATTCTATTTATCGAGATTAGTCTATGAGGAAAAACACAAGAATGACCAACGCCTACATTTAGAGAAAATGACCAATTATGCATGAATCCAATACTTTTATGAGCGAAATCTTTAGGAATCCTTAGTATTAATGAAAGCATTTAGAATATGGAAAACCATAAATTCACTTCATTTCACCATTAATTGACAGAATGTGCATCCACGTGGACTTCGACACACGTCAACTTTAACAGACAATTTTATTGGAGAAATCACATCGTTGTCCTAACAAAACTTGTGATCTACTCTGTCTCTAGACCCGATTAATTTTATCAGAACATCTTTAATATAAAATCGTATCCTACCTTCATCGTATATTTTCAAATGAAACCTTCACTTAGATCCACTGATCTTCAATTGTGATCTGTCTTATTGTATGCGTCAACTTTACCGAAGATTTTTATCAAAAAATCAGATGGTTGTCCTAGAAAAACTTGTGATCTCGTCTATCTTCAAACACGAGTTATTTTATCAGAACACATTTAATATAAAATCACATCTGTCCTTCATCACAGATTTTGGAATGAAACCTTCACTTGCATCCTCCGATCTTTGATTGCGATATGCCAATAGCCCTTGCCTCCTTTCAATTCTTTGTGATCGACATGCTAGCCCCCAAATCATATCCCTCTCTATCGACCATTTCCATTCGGAGTGTAACCTTCATGGACAACATGTCAATTCACTAATTTCCAATCTTCGATCACCTTCTGTGTTTGGCCCTTGGTCCTACAACTCTTCACATGGCTGTATTCTAGCCCCTAGATCGAAACCCTTCAAACAAAGGTTATCAATCAAAGGTTTCACTTCGATGCACAATATGCCTCAACCTTTGATCTCTGATCTCCCATACGTGACACCATCACTTCCACGTATCTGCCACTTGTTACCTTGTGAGTAATGCCATGTGTTAACCCTTTTTGGCCTATTGTGAGCCTTGCAACTGCCGAATCCACCTGCCACGTATCAATCGTGTTGGCACGCCGTAATGACATCAGCTTCCACGTGTAAATTCTCACAACCAATTACTAGTTGGCACACATCCCTTAACGCATTGATTTTCTTTTTCCACATGTCTCTTATTGGATCCAGTCTTTTGCTTCCATTTGTCCCTTTGAGAGGAGAAAGAAAACTATCCAGCTTCTTTCATTTTGCACACAGATACTTTGATAATTTTTTATCGCCCATCCCGACACATTAACACTAGCGGCCCATTCTCGACGATTCCATCCCATATCACAACTCACATATTATCGTTTTTGAAACATGGTCAGTCTGCCTAATATCGCATATTTGTGACACCTGTCATGTTAAAAGCTCTAATATCAAAACCTCTAATACCTAATAAGCCCTCTTTTTGGCTCAAACACAGATGAACCCATGGTCTTCATATCCTATCGGTGTTGCTTTGCGCATATTAGTGCAAATTTTAGTATTACATCATGTTCACAATGATAAAGACATGTACACTTTAAATAATTTACTTATAAATACATAAAAATAGATATTTATTTTACATAATCTAAATAGGAAAGAAAAATGCATCACCAAGTCTATTAGAAAGTCAAACAAATGGATCTTAATCACCATCACATTATTTATCATTTAATTATTAGCCATAAAATATTTATTAATTCAACTTTTATTTATAATTACCATTGAAAAGAAAAGTAAAAATGTGCCATTATCTATGAAGAAAAATTTAAAACCTCTCATGCATCCATGTAAGCCCATTTGTTTCTCTTATGGTCCACAAAAATATGTAATCAATATTTTATACATGCATAAGACCTCCTTTTAGTTTACATAATGTTGGAAGAACAAGAATTTAAATATAGAAAATATGACTTTACCTCTCATGTCAAGAATTTAATCTTACATATTAATACACAATTTTTTCATTGTTAAAGTCCTCATAAAGTTATCACTGCATGATTTATATTGATTTTGAACTAAACAAGAAAAAAAACATGTGAACTGATTAATAAACCAATAAGTATCTAAATCGAGAATAAATCTTCAATGTTGTTTCTAAATTCACTATTTTCTCATTTTGGTTATATTCTTCTCATTTTCCTATTTCGGAAGGGTTGTGATCTTGAATCCTTATTATCATAGATATTTTACACAATTGGAAATACTTAGCTTTAAGTGTAAAAATGTTTCCACTGTAAAAACATGTGAAAAAACATTTGTGAATCTTACCAATTATATAAAATGCCAACATGACGAATAAAAAAAAATATAATTAGTGAAATAAAGAAAAGGAAAACAAACAACAATAGTATACATGATGAGATAACACAAGGACATATCACTCTCTGTTGTCATCACACTAATTATCTTCCTCGCTTGGCATGACAACATTGTTGTTATAAAAAATATGTTTTGATGTAGGGTCATGTCTTAATATGAACCACCAATCCCTATCCAACACATTTGGGTAAAAAAACACCTGGTTGTAGTGTTTTGAGAAAACATAAGGCTTCCTAACTTCGTGCCACATCTTTCTAGATTTGATAGATATCAACCCATTATCAGGATCTTCCTTTACATTATTCTAATAAATGGTGTCCCACCACTTGCACCTAAAAATCACATTAGAATGAACAAAAGTCCATGAATGATCTCTTGTATCTTTCCAATGTAACATAATGTCCCATGAATTAGGTTTTGATCATTGTGTCTAGCACGATTAGATTGGTCGAACTTGACTTCCATTCCATAGTCTTCTGTCATTCATCCATCATCAAAATCCTCTGTGTGAAAGTGATGTCCATCTGTACACATAGATGGGAACAAATGCACCTACAAAAAAGTAAAAACACCACAGTGCCATGTGTCTAATAACCCAAACATAATTAAAAATATAAAATATATATAGATGTTACAATTTAAAGGTGTAGTACAAAGTTAAAAATGTACAAAAAGAGATTATAATTACCGAGTTTCTACACCCAATCCCAATGTTTAGCGCATCCTCTTCAGCACACGGGTAACAACCAAATGCACCATATTTCTCTCTGACTTGATCAACAACCCAACTGTTAGGGCATGTCATTGACATATTTTATTTTAAATGATGAGGATAAGGCACACTTATGCCATTTAGCCATTTGAATTCTTTCCTATCACTATCCCATTTCCTCCTCTTCTATTCATACAATGCGGCCCAAGATTGTGTCACTTCCATATTGTAAAGAATGAATTTGTGGATGGCTTGAATTTCTGAATTTTCCATTGAAATCAAACCAACATATATAGTACACATGAGATCAAATTATGCATTAATATGAAGTTCAACGTCAATAGTTACTGTGTATAAATTTTACAAATGATAAGCCAGTTACTCTTTATCATGCACCTCTTTCCATTCATTTCGAGAAGCTCCCCTTTCCTTTTGTCTTCATCCCTTTTGTCATCCCAGATCACCACAGCCGGTGTGTTTTTGATCTTCTTGATGTACTCACTAGCATAATAGAAAGAATCATACAATATATACCCCTTTGCCATAGACCCCTTGGGCTTTCCCTTTGTCGAACAAAACCTTTCAATTTCTTCATGTACCTCTCTAAGAAGAACATCTAACAACAAGAAACCACCCCAACTAATCCAACCTCATCTACTAGGTGAATTAGAAGATGAACTTGCAAGTCCATGAAACTCCTCGGTAGATCCTTCTCAAACATACAAACAATCTCAGTTATCTCGACGCCATAGTAGAATGCTAGACATATGAATCTCCTTTGATGTGATCCAACATACAAATGCAAATAATTTAGATATGGCATACCTAGGTCTTGGATGAAGTCTTGGTTCACACACCCACACACAAGTAGAGGATAATGACATTGCACAATAAATAGTACTCTATACAAAAATCAATCATAAAATATCCCATTGCATAAAAATAATAAAATCATGTTTTTGACATACGTACTCTTAGAAGGTTCAAATGGTCATGTGATTTCAACCCCAACAAATATCCTTCCACATTGAAGCAGTGCCATAGTGAAGACCCATATAAATAAGGCACCCTCACACTCATTATAACTTCTTTTGCCAAAGAAATATCATCTTTCTTTAAAATCCAAGGGACATCACCTTCTTTGAAAGACCAAGAGGGACCAACCTCTCATCTAACTTCTTGTCTTAGCCAATGTTTCTTTTTAGTTTTTGAAGAAATAAGATCTCTCCTAACAACCAATGTGTCAGTTTCTTTTGATGATGTGTGCCTCCATAAAGAAGATGAAACATTTTTAAATATATGCATGGGATCTAGTAAGTGTGCAATCTTAATATGATCCCAATATGGGGGCTCATAAAAGACAGATTTCCTTTTCATCCTAATGGGAAATTTTTGAACATAGGTGTCAAAGAATTCTGGATCATCAAACATAAACTCCCCATTTGAATCGAACATTTATGCAAACTCCTCCTTCCGTCTCTCATATGTTCTATTCCATTCGGTTGGTGTAATTATTTCTTTCTTTGGGATCTCTTTGGTTTACCATTGAAAGCAGATGCTTCTCTGGTTTATCCCCTTGTCTTCTACCAAGGACTATGAGAGCCAACATAAGATTTTCATTCTTCACAGATAACCATGGGGGGATATTGTTATTGATTAATACTACATGCCAAACAAAATAGTTGGTGTTTTCAAGGGAATATGGGTTGACGCCATCCATGGCTACACTGAGTCGTAGACTTCGTACTTCAGCCTTGAATTTTCAGGCCATGTATCCTCTATATGCTTCATGGCTATTGAATCTGTTGGGATTCACATAATTCCCGACTCACTTCTGTGTGAGGCATGCCATCCTTGCAACATAACTAATTCTTTGCAACGAAAGAACCTTTGAATCCTTAGGATTATAGGTATGTGCCTTAATATCTTATGAGGAGGACCATGTGATTTGCCTTTTTTTTTTTGAATTACGGTACCTGTCATGCCCATATTTCAGACATATCTCTTTGTTCGCATATTCTCCTCTATAGAGGATAAAATAATTCTATATATTCTCCTCTATATAGAAATATATGTATTCTATATATTCTCCTCAGGCATTTTCCTACATGGAAGAACCTTCAATCATTCTATATATTCTCCTCTATATAGAAATATATGTATTCTATATATTCTCCTCAGACATTTTCCTGCATGGAAGAAAATTGCTTCAATGAATCTGAAAATTGAAATCTCTGAAGGAGAAGATCTATTGAATGGTTTCTAGTGTGATTTCTGCACTGATAATATGTAGAAATTAATAGAAATTTTCTACTACTGATGAATTCGAACTGAAAATAAGAGATTACAAATTTCCTCTACTATTTTGTGGAATGGAAATCACAATTTAGAAACACATGCAATGACATGCAAGCATTAAAACCACAAGAACACAATAATTTATAGGGGAACCCAACTAGGAAACACCCCTCCACTGCTTTTCTTTAATTCATATGAAAAGAGAAATAATTACAATGTATTTCTTCAACTTTGAAGCACATCCTACAATGAAATCCCGTTCTCCTGCTTACAGACCTGCTCTGGCCAACACTTACCCAATTCAAGCCTCAACCAACCTCATAGTTCCTTGCGTAATCCTAGAAAAATTAGCCCCTAAAAAATAGGAGAAAATCCCCATTTCCTTGTGTAATAGCTTGAGGAATTGATCACCATCTCAAAGTAAAAGCACTGTACACTCAACAATATACAAACATAAATAGAATTTAATCTCAACTAGGCAATTCAAATTCCATGCATGACTGTGTTTATTTTTCGCTGGCTGACTAGTTCAAATTAGAGATTAGTGAGTTAACAATAGTCTTAACTACTCAACTGACCTTCAACTTACTCAACTAATGACTAGAGCTTAGTTAATTGAGTTCAACTAACAATAAATCCACTAGATTGCTAAATTTTGGCAATCAACCCATGCACAACTCTATTTCTAGCCTAGAACTCAAATTTATTGAATTAACTGGTAGACAAGGCCATGCCACTATAGCTAGCTACAATCCAAGTCATCCTGCTAATGTGGAAAATCGAATTACTCAATTTGACTAAGGAAAAAGTCAAAATTGAGCCTTTTCTTACTAGAATTTCTAACACATGGTTTTATTACCTTAAAAAACAACACAACCAATCTTGGTTCTCTTCGTGAAGTGTAATTTCCTTCTATCTCTTGACATATGGTGTGAGAATTTGTCATAAATATACCACATATCATCCTCATCATGTGAAAAGAGTGCAATGCCACACCTTCCTAACTCCTCCTCCTCCTTCTTCCACAAGTTCCTTGGCTAGTTCCTTAGTTGTTCTTTCCCCTTTGTATGTTGCTTTTGAACCAAAGGCCTCAAGGATTTAGGCAACTTACAATTCTTGGCCATGTGCTCAAAATTATGAGACACATAACACTCTATATGACCAATGTATGTAGCCAAAGGATATGATATTTTGTTTCTCATGTCAGATCTCCATCTCCTCATGCTATATCTGCAATCAATGGTCTTGTGGCCAAATAGGTTACAAGAAAAACAATAACCATATTTAAATGAACTTGTATACCTGAAGGTAGGTCCTCTACCTAGTTAATCAAACTATTGCATAGAAGTGTGCATTCTCCTCCTACATGTAGCAACTACATGTCCAAATTTGTGACAAGCACCCTTGATCTTTCCCTTCAAGGGGGAAAAGTAGTTTTGACTCTCCTTCAAAAACTAGTACTCTCAACCCTAGGAGCGAATGGTCTTCTAGATGTGAAAGCTCCTCTTGGTTCTCTTCTTTGCTGCTACTGGTGGCTAGTCACATTCTTTGTTGCAGGATTCTTTGGTTTTGCTTTTTTATTCTTTCGTACATGTGAACTTTTCTCTCCTTTTTGAAATTTAGAGCCAGATTTGTCCACTTCTATGGTGCTCTTTGCTTGCTCCCATTGCTAGTCCTTTTCTTCAAGTTGTTTTCTCAATTTGGAAATCACATATTCAAGTGTTTCAACATATCCCTTCTGTTCTTTTTCTTGCTGCAATTGACTTCTTAATTTTTTTCAATTCTACTAGCTGTGTCCTGAAAGTAGTGATCTCATCCTTAAGATTCTTCTCTTTTTCATCACAGAATTACAATACCTTATCATACTACTTGCATGCATATGCTAGTCTACCAACTTCACCATAAAGTTCTTCAATAACAACCATCTAAGACTCATATTCAACTTTAAGGAGCATGAAATTATGACCATCATCTACTTCACCAATCAAATATGAATTATTATCAATATTCCTATAAAACATATAACTCAAAAGTAAATCATTATGACTTATACCTTCAAATTTGTTGCCCCGTTGCACAAATAGTTCAACTAGAGCTTCGTTCTTCTTGTATCTCTTCTTCTTCTTCTTCTTATTATTATTATTACTTCTCTTGTCAACCTCTTCATCACTGTTGCTACTTCTAGCTCCATATAACATATGTAGTCTATCCCAAACCTCCTTGGAAAATTTTAGATCTCTAACTTTTTTTAGGTCTGCATTATGGAGATTCTCGAAAATGATATTCCTTGCTTGAGCATTTTTCTTCATTACTCGAGATGAAGGTGAATACTCATCATATCCTTCACAAATCAATCTCTAGATGTTAAGGTCTACAAGACAATAATTTGTTTTTCACACTTTCTTGCCATACCTTGAAATTTGTTATAGTGAGGACCAATTTTCTTGGGGAAATCATCTGAAAAAAAAAAAAAAAAAAAAAAAAAAAAAAAAAAAAAAAAAAAAAAAAAAAAAAATATAATATATATATATATATATATAATATATATATATATATATATATATAATATATATATATAATATAATATATATATATATATCTGCCCAATAAACCCTAGATCAAGTCTCCAATGAAAAGTTGCAACTAAAGCCCCACTTTGATACCAATTTTTGGAAACTTTGAGCACTATTGGGGGCGGGGGGGAGTGAATAAGTAGTGTGTCTTATTACCAATTTTTACCAATTTAAACTTCTCTTCTGAATCATGCATAAATTAACCAACAACACATTAGTAGATCATCACATAAGGATAAACCATGTAAGAAACTAAACCAAAAACAACTATGCAAGTAACAATAAGCAACACATAAAATAACAATCACATCATCACAAATGAGACACAAGGTATTTGGTTGAAAACCCCTACAGGACAAAAAACTACCCTTATTGTTGTTGCTTTGCTTTGATTCTCTATTATTTCAAGAAAATAGTCTTTTACATAGTTTTTGGTTGCACCATCTAGAAGACTCAATCTTAACTAATAATGCTTGCCACCACAAACTAGGAGACTTGATCCAAAATCACAGTGAGTTGATGACCATCCACTATTCCAGCTATCACTAGGCAGAAACAACCTTTTACGTAACACAACTACTATCACGGAATCACTACTCTAATTTGACAAACACCCATTTGTCGGAGGCTACTTCTCCTATACTCTACGAGGACCTCAATTTCATTCATTTTCAAACTAGATCCAAGACACTAGCTCAACGAGAGTTAGCTTTATAATATCAAACCTGTTATACATAAGTATCTTCCCTAGACCTAGTGGATTGGTCTAGAACAATAGAAAGCAAAGAATATAAATTTCCCCTTAGAGAAATTAGAGAATGGAAGGAGGCTTACTTGGGATCCATCACAAGCTCTTCTCTCCTCTCGGCTTGTAAGCTCCAATCATTGCTCTGATTTCTATAATTAGAACTTGCACATACAATCAACATAAGCCAAATATATATGTCATATAGGTAGCATTATCCAATCACTCTATCCAATGGATCAACAATGAATTGAAATATATGAATGCAAACATAACATAACACATATAGGAAAACAATATAATCTTTGTATTAAATATGAAAATGAGAGAGTTTACAACCAAGAATAGAAGTTGACCTTGTAAATATCTCCCTAAGTTGACTTGTCCTTCCTTGTCATAAAGCACACCTCAATGTCACCATGAGGTTTGTTAGATGGTTATCATCATGAGGTTTATTTTTATGAAATAATATTTATTACAAATTATGTATTGGTGAACTATATCAAAATTTTATATATGAAATTGCATGCAGAATGACTTAAAAAAAAATGCAAAAATATTTTTATAAATTACAAAGTTTAGTATGGTTGAAACTATGATTGTAAAATTATGATAAATATTTTTCTATATATAGGAGAATATATAATCCATTTTTAATGTCGATTGTGTGACAAGATTTCTCAAAATATAGGGGACTTGATCGATCATGTAGGAGAATTACCTCAATATTGCTGAGAAACATGTGTTTGACATGCCAAACTTTGCTTTCAAGTTGTACAACAACATCGTTGTTCCCAGTTGAATAGAATTTGACTTGCCACCAGATACAAAGAGAGGGATGGTGGAAGCATATTTTAGGCTTTCGAATAATGTATCAATGATATGAGCATCATACCCTAGATCATTATTCTAGAATGAATATAACAACATTTCCTCCATGGAAATCATATCCCATAAGTAATCATCCATACCAACCTCTATTTGATTGCCTCCATTTCCAACTTGTGATGACGAACTACTATTGTTGTAGTCATTCCTAATTAGTGAATCTGGACGTAGTGGGGATTGAATAGGTGGTTGATTTAACCATTCTTTGTATGACTCCTCTCCAAGTCTTGCTCTTAATGCAACCTTCTCTCGAGTTGACGTTGTAGTGGGGTGCACCGAAATATAGTAGGTGGGTCGCTCATCATCACTAGAATCCTAATTTCAAAAAATATTGAATGTCACTAGTATAGTATCAATGCTATTAGTAAGCACGTTAATGCAATTGGTTTGTTGAAATTACATTATACAAAACAATTATTACCATAGTTGATCCAGGTTTATGGGTGGAAGATTCCATTTTCTAATTGGTAGGGTGAAGAGGTTTTCCTTTTTCATATACAAACTGCTTGTAATACACTGCTCCTGATAAGAGATTCCGATGTTTTTGAAATGGAGGAATATTTTTGGCATCTGAACTCAATTTTGAATCAGGATCTTGCAAATTTGGATACATTTTTATGTAAATTGACATGGATTAAAAAAATAGAAATTCAAGTAGATAGTTGAAATATAAATAAATATGAACTTACTGAATATGGAAAGGGATAAATCTACGAAAGATTTTGATAAGCAATATGGAAGGAGTTGGAATTTGAAGAATTGGTCATTTGATATTATTGAGATTTTGTCCACGCATTTGAGAAAAATAGGAAATAAAATTGTGTGCATATCTAAAATTAATTTCGAGAACCATATAACCACAATTTGAATTTCAATATAGTTTTCAAACCATTTTTCAAGAATAAGGTGACTTTAAGCGGAAAATGTATACTATGAATTACTGTAATTCATATGGATGCATCCTAAAGGACAATTTGAGATTGATATGCCATTTTATGTGAACATAAAATTTCAGATGACTTTTAAACCCTACCATTGCACTTATTAGAACAAATTGCATCGACGCATTTAAATCATAACAACACCGAGGCATTCAAATAATACCTGCACCAGTTTCTAGCATTCCTAAAAATATAAAATATTCTATTATATCGGTGCTCTTGTAAAAAAACACACCGACATGTTTAACTAAAAACAACACTGATGCTCTTATAACAATTACATCATAGACACATTTAAATACAAATCGCACAGTTGTGTTAAAAATATTAATTGCATCGTTTCAGGATTTTGAAAAAAAAATTGTATCATGTCGGTGTGTTGAATTTTTTTGGCTCCTTGGCAATGTCAATGTGCTTTTCTTGTAAATTCACCAGTGCTCTTTAGTATCAAACACACCGATGTTCGGATAAAGTGAAAAAAAAAGCGATTTTTTTTCCTTTTTTTTCTTAAATTAAAAAATGAGCAACAATTGATTTTTCGAAATCTAATTTCATAAATTCTTTTAAATAGTAAAGATTTATTCATTATTTCATTATCTTTTGCAAAATTTCAAGGGAGTGATTTGCAAGAGAGACATACCAGGAGCACTATACAACAACATATTACTTTGCAGTAGCATAACTATTACGAAGATTAGAAGCTGAAATATATGGTGATTCACTCAAAACCCCGTATAGTAAATTTTTTAAATTTTATTGTTTATTTTACTAATATTTTTTTTTACAATTTCTGTTAGGGTTTAATTAAAAGAGATATCATTTGGAAGAGAGACATATTGGGAGCACTATGGAGCAACACAATATTTTGGAACCTATTGATAGTGCTGGAAATCTATCAACCAAGGGGGTCTCCCTAATGTGAAGTCGCAATTAGACCTCACACCATTTGGAATAGGATCCACATCCAGAGTATCGACCCGATTGCCATATTTTCTTATAGATTTTCCTTGGCTTTAACTGTCGTCAAGAGAGATAAGGGTATATGTGCCTTTGTGAAAAGCAAGTATGTGTGCCTGGTGAATATTCGGTTGCAAATGTATCCAGGTTCTTCTACTACGGAGGAGAAAAGGTGAGCCTCTAAGAGAGAGGTAATAGTACCACCCTAGTAGCGGCACACACAAGTGAAAAGATAATCGCCTAAAATCAAGAAGAATAGTCCACATAGATGTGACAATTATTACAACCATTACAACACATCTAAAATTAGATAATCACTAAAATAAATGAAATATTTCAACTACTTTAGTATAGGTGAAAGCAAACATGAATCATAAATATTCACAGAAAAATCTTACAAATATTCACAATCCATGCATGAAAATGTGTCGGCCATTCGAGACTTCAAGTATTAAGTAAAAGTATGAAGATACATGAATACAATGAGAATCACTAGCTTGAATAGTGGAGCATTGGAGCGATGACTTGCTCTGCAAAAGTACTAACTTTGTCTCTCTGATGCCTTATGGGAGAAGAAAAGATGAAAAAATCCTTTGCTTGTACCACGAGGGTGTATATATAACAAATAGGGTGATCTTTCACCTCCCTTATGACTCTTGGGCTACCCTCATGACTGTTCAACTTCTTTATGACATGTTGACTTCCTACATGACTTTTCACATTACATGAATGGCTCTTGGAATTCCACTTTACATTATTTTTCTCCAATATTGAATTACATATTCCACAAAATTATGTGGCACATGATGACTAATGACATGACATTGATGAAATGGAAATGTCAAGCCTTTCTTTGTTGCTGCTTGCTCTGTGTTTTCTGAAAGATGGATCATGGCCTTCTTTTTGATCCTCCAAAATGGCTTAGAGATGAGGAGTCTTCAGTATAACTTGATCTCCAACTGCTGACTCAATTTGACGTCCCATTTCTTCCTCTTGATTGATGAACTTGTCTTTGCAGCTAATGAAGTGTCTTAGGTCATGGCCTCCTTCTCCATCTTCTTCATCATCATCTTGTCATGGTATGACAAAGTACATGCATCTGCAATTCACTCATGATAGGATGACATCAGTCAGATAAACCCCTAGTGTTAGGCCCCTATAATAATAGTGATTCCCCCATTACTATTGTCATTATAGCCCTTATTGTTATTGTTGTGCCCTTATATTATTATTGTTAGGTCGGATTTGATTATATGTGACCCCTTATAATCCTATATATAGAAATGAGGTTTTGTCATTTGGATCATCCAATAATTTTTTATTTGTGTAATGTAAAGGAGGTTCCCCCTCGAAGAGGCTAAATTCTAAGGCTTTTATCTTTCTTTTCTATCTTTTTGTGAGTTGTTTTCATAACATTTGGTATTAGAGCTTACAATTCAGCCTCTTTAAGGGGGCAACTTTCTTTACATTACACAAATGAAAAATTCTTGGATGATCCAAATGACAAAACCTTCTTTCTATATATAGGAGTCTAAAGGGTCACAATATAATCAAAGATGACCTAACAATAATAATATAAGGGCACAATAATAACAATAGTGGGCTTCTATGGGGCACAATAATAACAATATGGGGACAATAAGGGCACAACAATAACAATAAGGGCTACAATAACAATTGTAATGGGGGAATCACTAGTATTATAGGGACCTAACATGCCCCTCTCCTTCAAAAAAGTGTTGTCCTCAATGCTTGAGTAGTTCTAGATGCTTATGCATAAAATTCTCATCCTCCCATGTGGAATCTTCAACGGGTAAGTTCTTCCATTTGACAAAATATTCCAAAATTGATCGATTTCACAGCTGTCGAGTTCTTGTTTTTGTGAATACTTCAGGTTCCAATATGATTTTTTCTTCCTTTTCAAGTTCTGGAAATATTGTTTGAATTGGGAGCTTGTCACTAATAACCTTCTTTAAGTATGAAACATGGAAAATCGGGTGCACTCAGGAAGCTGTAGGAAGCTCCAATTTGTATGCCACAGTACCAATCTTTTACAACACCTTGTACAAACCATAATACTTTAGTGATAATTTATTATCGTTCTTAGCTTGCTTGAGGGACATGTGTTTATATGGTTGTAGCCATAAAAATACCTAGTCACCCATATCAAAACTTATTTCGTTGCGATGTTGATTTGCCTATTGTTTCATTCGATTATGTGCCAAAGTTAGGCTATCCTTTAAGAGTTGGAGAACTTGTTGTTGATGCTCGATGTGATCTTCCACTACTTGAACCTTAGAATTTTATCTTAAATATGATGTGATGGATGGTGGGTGATATCCGTAAAGTGCCATGAATGGGGTCATTTTTGCTGTAGTACGGAAGGAAGTGTTATACCACCATTCATCCAAAGGAAACCATTTGACCCATTATGTCTGTTTATCAAATACAAAGCAATGAAGATGTCCTTCCAAACATTTATTTACTATCTCAGTTTTCCCATCAGATTGAGGATGATAAGATGAGCTATGAGCTAACTGAGTACCAAGACAAGAAAATAAAAAATTTCTATTGAAAATGGCATCTCTATCGCTTACAATAATCTTTGAGTTTCCATGTAGCTTTTGAATTGTTTCCATAAATGCAGTAGAAACTGTAATAGCTTTAAATGGATGAGATAATGCACAAAAGTGTGCATACTTGGTAAGTCTGTCAACTACCACCATGTTATGAAACTAGCTCACAAAAAGATAGAGAAGAGAGATAAACACCTTCTAATTTAGCCTCTTCAAGGGGGCAACCTCCTTTACATTACACAAATGAAAAATTCTTGGATGATACAAATGACAAAGCCTCCTTTCTATATATAGCAGTCTAAGGGGTCACAATATAACCAAAGCCAACCTAACAATAATAATATAAGAGCATAAAAATAACAATCGTGGGCTTCTATGGGGTATAATAATAATAATATGGGGACAATAGGGGCACAACAATAGAAATAAGTGATACAATGACAATAGTAATGGGGGACTCACTAGTATTATGGGGACCTAACATGCCCCTCTCCTTCAAAAAAGTGTTGTCCTCAACGCTTGAGTAGTTCTAGATGATTTTGTATAAAATTCTCATCCTCCCATGTGGAATCTTCAACGAGTAATTTCCACTTGATGATACTCTAAAATTGATTCTTGTGGTAACCCTCTGAGTACTCTTTCTAACCCTGCAAGTCTGACCAAGATTGTATTCTCCAATGAAGACTTATGCCAAATCTCTCGTGATGACCTGATTATAGACTAGTTCAGTAGAGTGAGCTTGTACGAAGTGTAGGTTTTAACCCCGTAAAGAAATTACATGCATACAAATTCTAAAACACAGAAAAATAAACAATGCGAGAGCATAACACATAAAACACATATACACAAAGATTTTCCCACTAGATCCCAAAACCGAGACTACCAGCTTGATTTTTCCTTATGTTCCTTTCAATGTTACAATACATATTTATACATGCCGGAGCATCCAATACCATGGACTGAAAACCATCACGTCCAATACCATGGACCGAAAACCATTGCGTCCAAAAAACATGTGCGGAAATCATGAACAAAACCATAGGTGGGTTCGCCCAACCTAACATAGGGTTCAAAACCAAAATTTTCTGGGGTGCTGCCCCGGACCCCATAAAGTGGGGTTACGGGTGCCCTTCAAACCCCCTATTAACTACGTGGAAAGAATATAACACAGCCCAACATTATCCCACTTGTTGTTTTCTTTCCATAGGGAGCCACAAGAGAGCTTAGTCATTTTCCCAGCCCTGAAATGCCCATTGTCTCTCTACACCAAGAGAACTTCTCAGAGCTCATAGATTTTGTCAATGCATCTGCA
>APFE030028316.1:101252-134404 GCA_000404065.3 Pinus taeda | reverse complement strand
TAATAGTGAGTTAACAGTCAGTTGATGCATTAATGCACTCAACTAGTGCTACTCCAGTTAACTGAAGATTCCCTCATCAGAAACTCATGCATGTCTATTCTGAAAAATACCCAGTTGAGATTAATGTTCAAAGATAGTGTACTATTAGTTCCATGTGTTTTCTCATGGATAAAACTCATGCTTGTAGTCAAGGATTTATTCTTGAGGATTGCTCATTTTTGAAGGCTTGGTTTTCCACTTGGTAATAGCAAAATCATCCACAAGCAACAATGCAAGGAAATAGGAGCTTGGAGGGCAGACAGGAAGGCTCGAGAGAAGCTAAGATTGCCTGTGAGCATTTGTGAGGATTGTACTAGGAGTTGGTTAGCTGTGAGAGCTAAAGCTTTGTATAGTTCCTATGTATTTCCACCATGTATGATAATACAATAGTGTGAGGTTTTTATCTAAGACTTTCCCCAAAGTATTTTCATGTGTATTGTGCCATTGATTCTTCTTCTTCTTGTTATATTGTTTAGCTCAATATTTAAGCTTCTACAAATTGATAGTAGAAGTAGGTTATAGTATTCTGCTTTGATTTATATTGCATTATCTGGTTAACCTATCACAGATTTTCTACATGGTATCAGAAGTGTGAACAATATACTGAGAAGAGAATTTGAAGTTTGAAGTTCGGGGTTGCAGGTGAAAATCGAATTCATATCATACTTCAAGGTTGGCCTTGGAAGGTAGCTCGAATTACATAGCATGGGAAGATATGGAGGCTATATTAGAAGACAATGGCTTGAAGGAATTCATTAATCAAGAAATCCCAAAGCCAACTTCAATTAATGCACAAGATTTGGTTGAGTGGAAGAAGTGTGTGGCAAAGGCGAGATGAATCATCCTTGAGGGAGTTCAAGACCATATTGGCTCGAGTCTCCATGGGAAGGATACTCCATTTTCAATGTGGAAGACATTGAAGGACCTCTACCAGAATAGTAGCGACCAAAGGAAATTGGGCTCAAGGATAAGCTTCGAAGAATCAAGATGGAGAAGGGTGATACTATTTCCACATATTTGAAGAAGCTCACCACCTATAGAGATGAGCTTGGAAGTGTGGGAATAACTACTACCGATGATGATATGGTGAGCCTCGCTCTGCTTGGCCTTCCAAAGAGTTGGAATAGCTACAAGGACTTTGTGAATGGAAGGGAGAAACTACCAGATTGAGAATGAACATGGTCTAATCTTATGCAGGAGGAGATTAGGAGGAGAACATGAGATGGTTCTTCATCCAAGAATGATGAGGAAGAAAATATGGCCTTAGAAAGTAAGGCAATGAAAGGGAAGGGGAAGGCTTCCCATTTCAAATTGAATTCTTCTCATGGAGGGAGGAAGGGTGACATGTCTAAAGTAAGATGCTTTAATTGTCACAAGATGGGACATTATGCGACTAATTTCCCATCGAAGAATTCCAAGAAGGGATCCTCGGAAGGATCGGAAGGTGAGACATTAGCCTTTTAGTTCGAAATGGACTTTACCCTAATCGCATGCATGGTGTCATCGATGATGGGTTGTGTCTGGTATCTTGACAGTGGAGCCTCATTCCACATGACCGGTGATAAAAAATTATTCAGTGCCTTGGAGGAGAAAGACCTCAAGATGCATAGAGATGGGTGATGATGGAAGGTATAGTGTTTCAGGAGTGGGCATGGTTGCTTTTTAGAGGGAGCATGGAGCTCTTCTCACCTTGACAGATGAGATGTATGTTCCTGGACTGGAGAATAACTTGGTATCAGTCACGATCTTGGAGGAAAAAGGCTACGATGTTGTCTTTAGTAAAGGAAAGGTGTTCCTAAGACACATAGCCACGGGTTAGACCAAGAGAATAGGGATTCAGGTGAAGAATCTCTATAAACTAGAGGTAGGTGATTGTGTAACATTGAGTACGAAAGCAGAATTGGTGCAAAGCCAAGACATTGGTGAGTTGTGGCATAGGCGTTTGGGCCATTTGCATCATGGAGCTTTGAAAATAATGCAACAAATATCTACAAGACTTCCCAAAGGTAAACTTGAGCAAGTTGACACATTCAAAGGTTGTACTTTGGGAAAGTACACCAAGTCTTCCTTTCATGGTCGAGACAGTCGAGCAAAGGCTATCTTAGAGTGAGCTCATACTGATTTGTATGGACCATTCTTGAAGGAATCCACAACGAAGCAAAGGTATTATGTGATTTTAATTGATGACTATTCTCGTAAATGTTGGATTTATTTCATGCAGAAGAAGGACCCAAATTTCACAAAATTTTGTGAGTTCAATGCTTTGGTCGAGAAAGAGTCAGGGAAGAAGATCAACGCCTTGAGAAGCGACAATGGTGGAGAATATGTCTCTCAAAAGTTTAAGGACTTTTGTGTAGTGGAAGGAATTAAATGAGAGTTGACGGCACCTCATAACCCACAATAGAAAGGGGTGGGTGAGAGGAAGACCATAACTATTGTAGGGGCAGCAGAGTAATGCTACATGACCAAGGCCTACCACTTCACTTGTGGGCTGAGGCATGTAACACAACGTCTATTTACAAAATAGAAGCCCGCATCGCATACTTGGGATGAAGACACCAGAGGAAGCTTTCTCCGTTAAGAGACCGATGTGGTTCACTTCAGGATCTTTGGCTCATCGGTGTATTTCCATGTGACAAAGGATGCATGGAAGAGGCTTGGGCCGACAACAGAGTTGGGGATATTTGTGGGGAATACTGATACACCTCACAACTATCGGGTGTACTTTCCTATTAGTCAGAGGACAGTGGTTCGTAAAGATCTCAAGTTTGATGAGCAGAAGGCCATGCGAGTTTCCCTTGAGAGGCAGCTCCAACTACAAACTATGGAGAAACTGTTGATTCCTAAGGAGGAGCAACCGCATGCAGAGGTTCTAGGAGTGGAGAAATCCACTCAAGAAGAGTCTTCCAGCGATGTATGGAAGTGCACAAGAGAAGCTGACAGATTGTTGGAGGATGTTAGAGAGAATGTGGGAGCACCATCTTCTAAGCACAGACAGAGGAACTCACTTGAGAGGTACACTTGATACATGGCCCTTGCTGGGGAATGTGTTGAGACCGAACCATCTTCCTTTGAGGAACCAGTGTAGCATCCGATTTGGATTGATGCTATGGTGAAGGAGTATGACTCCATAGTTCATAACAGTATTTGGGACGTGGTTCCGAGACCGGAGAACAAATCAGTTGTGAGTTCCCGTTGGCTTTACAAGGTAAAGCAAGCTGCTGATGGTAGTGTGGAGAAGTATAAGGCAAGAGTTGTTGCCCATGGATTTTCACAGTCAAGAGGATCATGTTGCTGCAGTATATTTTGATAGAGGAGAAAGATGCTGACACTTTGACAAAGGCATTGTCAAAGTGGAAATTAGAGTTCCATAGGGACACGATTGGGGAGGTAGATAATCCCTTTCTTGTTAAGAGGGAGTGTTGAAATATGGCAACAAAAATATTCCAATTCAATTTGTCCTTAAATTAAATTGTGAAATAAAATTGAATTTAGTCTTAACAACTACTTGGAAATAGTTAATTAATTTATTTTAAATTAATTAGTTGGAGAAATTCAAGTTAGAAGTCTTTCTGAAGTCATGCAAGAGCTATCCCTTAAATTAAGGAGATAAGATTGAGTTATATTTGAGTTGTAATTAGTTAACTCAATTTACTTAGTTAAGTCCAGTTAAATTAGTCCCAAATTGTTTGAGGAACTAATAGTGAGTTAACAGCCAGGTGATGCATTAATGCACTCAACTATGCTACTCCAGCTAACTGAGGATTCCCTCATCATAAACTCATGCATGTCTATTCTTAGAAAGACCTAGTTGAGATTAATTTTCAAAGAAAGTGTACTATTAGTTGCATGTGTTTTTTCATGGAGAAAACTCATGCATGCAGTCAGAGATTCATCCTTGAGGATTGTGCAGTTTTGAAGGCTTGGTTTTCCACTTGGTAATAGGCAAATCATCCACAAGGAATAGCGCAAGGAAATAGGAACTTGGAGGGCAGACAGGAAGGTTGGAGAGAAGCCAAGATTGCCTGTGAGGATCTGTGAGGATTATATTGAGAGCTAGCTAGCTGTTAGAGCTAAGGCTTTGTATAATTCCTATGTATTTCTACCATGTATGATAATATAATAGTGTGGGGTTTCTATCTGATACTTTCCCCAAAGTATTTTCATGTGCATTGTGTTATTGATTCTTCTTCTTCTAGTTATATTGTTCAGCTCAATCTTTAAGCTTCTGCAAATTGATAGTAGAAGTAGGTGATAGTATTCTTCTTTGATTTACATTGCATTATCAGGCTAACCTATCACAGATTTTCTACACAAATCACATAACAATAAACTACTCTAACCCTATTAGGGTTTCTCTAAAAAAAGTAGGGTTCTCTTCATTAACTGGGAAGGCGAAGGTCACTTTCCTGACATTCAATCTGAGCAAGAATGGACGGGGATTCAACCTGATGAGGTTACTTGTAGCACAACGCTAAGAGTGAATTAAAATGACAACCAGTATATAAACATTGAAGACCTAAAGACAAGTATTGGGTGAATAGTAAGAACAAAAAGTAGAACCCAACTAGTATATATAATTCACTTGTGAAGAAACCCCACTCGGAAACATGAACCTAGGAACAGAAACTCCATAAATGAGTAGTATGCTTAGGAAAATAAAATAATAAAATGACAACGGTGAAAACCCTAGTGAACTGAACTCCCCTGCAACTATAGCCACTGTGGCTGAGGGTTTTAATCTAAATATAAAAGGATGAAAAATAAAGACATATAAAAAATATTGAAGAAACCCTTAGCTAAATGGTTTCAAATAACTTACAAGACAACCCTGAGAAAAGTTTCACCCTGCTTGTAGAGTCTCGGTCCATGGAATACCGTTGTGGAGGTGTCAAATGAGATATTTCCTGGACATGAAACCCTCTCTTGCAGTGACAAGCAAGAAACTTGGTTGACATGAATGCAAATGGGACCGAACGTTGAGACCAGGGATAGGACAACGATATTTTGCAATGCAAGTCATGGTTGTCTTGTGGCACGGGATCTGACAGCTTCTCTCAATCGAATTACGAGTGTTTGTTGGTCCTAGAAGAAGATTAAGTTTCGACTGTTCTTGATCCAAGAAGATTCTAGGGTTTCTAAGGTTTAATGATCCCATAAGAAGATACAATTGCAAGTATTCGAGATCTGACACCTTCTCTCAATAGAATTGCAGGGAAAGCATTAGGTTTTCGAGGAGGGGCATCGAACATCCTCTTTCTATTTATATGGTTTCAAGGAGAAAAGATCTGTATTGTTTCAGTTATAACAATATTTTTTATCAATGGTGGAAAAAATTTTAATCATCTAACATCAGATCAAAAAAATTATAGTAAGACAGATAAGACAAGACAGGAGTTGATTTCATATAAAATAACCATACGACATAATTAATAAAGGGATTCTAAATTTCAGTGTTAAATCTTTATATTATATTCCCATCCGTAATGGTTTTTAGCGGCTTCCCATAGATTATTATGTCACAGTGAATTGGATGCACTGAGTAATATATATGAATTGTGGATTTACATTTATCATAGTATAGCTCTAGATTCCGACGTATGGTGGGTTTAGACATATAGTTAAAGACAATTTATGAGCTTGTTTTCACTGGTAAATAACATTAGTTTTTTCCTTTAAAATAATTCTTATGCAAAGATAGATCGGAAGAATTACATGCTCCGGCCCCATTTGTGTGGAAAAAAAACCTGCCTGTACGGAAGAACTGGTCTTTCCAGGTGCTTCGCTTAAGCACATGCAACGCGAGAGATGGAAGTTGGAACCCTAGTGGGCGGCTTAAGCCACAACCCTCATAAATATTATTTTTTTCTTTATTGACGACTTTTATCTAAACGATTACGAATAACATTATTTTTTGCGGATTGATTTTTGGAATTTAAAATGACGCCCACTGCGCCCTCAGACATTTGTTTTCTACAATATTTTATTTTGCGAAACCATAGGCATCCTCTGCCTACTTCATTATTGTTGCCGAGTAGTAATCGTTGGTCTCGTCAAACTGATCTTTATATATTTCGTAAGTAAATACCTTGTCTTCGATTCTGTGCATGCAGCCTTTTAATGGTAGGTTTCACAACGTGAAATTTGTCGCCTTTTTCTTGTCATCATGATATGGTTTGTTTGGAAGTGGCGGAGCCATAAAATCTTCAATGACTCCAGGGCCCCTTTCAAATCCATCCTGCCCTGTATCTGCTCTTCTTATGATTACATTTCAGGAAACAGGGTATAGCTTTCTTTGCCCTGTATTTGCTCTTTTTTGAACATGCTTCAGGGGCCCAATACTTTTTGCTCTCTATGAATTTTCATATGGTGCTATATGTTTCTGTTATGTCTATCTCTGTCTTCTCTCTCTAGGCAATTTGCACCTCTCTGTTTATGTCTTTCTCCAGAGGTGTCATTGACACCTATTTTGTACCCAATTGTCGCTTTTGTATTGGCTTAATATAAACTACCTAGTTTTTCCTCTGAAAAAAAGTAAATACCTTTTTCATTTTCAATTGGGCTAACAAATTATTAAAATTAATTGTTTTAGACATATTCAAATTAGGTAAATGTTTGGATTTGAAATAATCAAAACAATATCTTATTTGATTAATTAAAGGATTAATATTACATATCATGTAAATATTTTGATTTCACATAATCAAGATAATGTCTTATTTGATTACGTAATAAAAGATTTCTCCGTGGGAAAATAGGTTAATGAAATAAAATAAATATATGTTAACTATTAATTAATTTTTATAAATATTATATATATAATATATAATTTAAAATTCATTATTTTTATAAATCATAAATTATTATTACATAATAAATATATAAATAAATTTTAACATATCACATATTAATTATTTTACAAAAATTACAATTTTTTTTAAAAAAAAACAAAATTTAAAAATAACCAAAATTTAAATGTTTTCAAAAAAAATCAACCATATAATATTTCAATCAAATTTTTATTTTTCTTAAATATACTTGTCAACATAATATACAAAGTTACTTATACAAATAAAATTATATATAACAAAGATTAACTAAAATCAATATAATGGATATTATTAATTTAAATTTAATATTTCATTATATATTATCTATCTATCTATCTATCTATCTATATATATATATATATATATATATATATATAGAATATTGAAGATATCACATATTAAGTATTTTAAAAAATGATAATTTCGACTAAACAAAAAAACAAAATTTAAATACTTTTAATGAAATAAAAACTTCAAAATGATTTCAAAATATACTTAATTATTAATATGATGTAATAAGTTACTCATATAATTAAAACTATGTATATTTACTATTTAATTTAGAATAATAAAATATTATTAATAATATTATTAATCTAAGTTTAATATTCCACTTTGGTAAATTGTAAGGATAAGCAAAATATTGAAATCCAAACAAATTGGACATTTAGCATAGAACCATTTAAGAAATAGACACCTATTGTTTGAACTTTTTTCAATGTCTTATATTGACATCATCTAATTCCTCATTGTTACAAGGGTATTTCAAATAACATTGTTTATATTCATGAGAGTGCGTTTCATGATAATACATATGTCTATATCATTTCAACCAACTATTTCAATAAATTAATGATATCACTTAGGGTTACAATACACATGGATCACACCAATCCTTAACATGGTTGAATTTTTAGCCATAGGGTTTCAAACTAATAACATTTTTACCACAGAGTGCCTTAACACAACAACTTGTCATTGTCTACTCTATGCCCATGAATATGTAGGTGACCATTTTAACTAATTGAATATTCCACACTTTGTTAGTTACTTTTTGCATACTAGACAAGTACTAAGCACTTACACCTGTTTTGTTTGTAAAATGAGTTATTGATTTTTTCTAGACATATAGTATTAAGAAATTTTAATGTTATAACAAATCACAAGTTAAAATTCTCCATGTTAAAATGGGATAAATCTTCAAAGTTAAAATAATAATAATAAGAAGAAGAAGAAGAAGAAGAAGAAGAAGACATGTATATTTTGATATCTATTAGTGTTTATTAACAAATTTAATTTATAAAAATTTCCTTAATTTTATCTAATTTATATAGTTTTTTTTAATTTAATTTACTTTTAAAAATTTGTGCATAACGATTGTTATTAACATCCATTATCTTTTTTTTTTGATAAGTAAGAGACGAACCTTCTATTGATCTGATCAAATTACATAATATACAGAGTGCCCCAAACAACAGGGCGACAAAAAACCAAGGACCACAACTTACAAGATTCTTACAAACAGCTCAAAGTGGTTCCTGCTACAACACTTCCACAATACCAGATACTAGCCATGTCCCATGCAATGTGCCACATAAGGTTTTGGGGTTTTGTGTCCATGGTTTCGCAGAAAGTCTGGGGCCCATATAGGGACCCATAGTGGACCCCACTGCCCCTCGTAAATATACCCAACCGCAACTCTAAACTGGGTCCAATAAACAGAAATAGGTCTGAAACCCTAAGGCATCAAGCATGACCCATCTTAGCCGTCGAATACATAATCCCGATCCAACGGTCATTGGGGATATCGCACGGATGAGAAGCGCGGAGGTTAACCATGCGATGAGAGTAGTTTTCTCTCACCTCTCGATGCCACATGTTACCCACTGTGTGGAATCATGCGCCTGCCAAAATACCAAATGCCATCTAAGTCCCGCACAAAATACCACTTATGGTATTGAGTTCGTGGTTTCGCGAAAAAGCTAGAACATTCCCGTAGACCTTGCTGAGCCTTCTGCCTAGAGTCGCCAACAAAAACCCGTTGAGCCAAATACCCCCAGGCAGTCCGTTCTGTGTCATTGCCCGAATTGAAAGCTTCCTCATTCATCCAAAAGTTAACAAAGTTGTGGACAACAACCATATCCAAAAATTGTAGAACGAGTTAGGTGATATCATCCTCACTTCTGTCTCCCGAATCGCTTTGATCAGTAGTTTTCCTCCATAAATCCCAATCTTTGGTTGCCAGGATGAAAGAATCCTCTCGCAGTTTCCCTTTAGGTAACAACTCCCATGCATACCGAGAATCCCTGTCCTTATTGGCCACACCTTCGTTGGCCAACCGATCTGCAACCATATTTGCCTTCCTTCTAACATGAACAAATCTAATCGTTTTAAGGGTCTGCAAGTGAGAGTGGATACGATGAAAAAACTGCAGCAGCTTCTAATGCTTTGACACTTTATATGGCAAAGTTCCATTGTGAATCTTCTTGGCTGCTCTGATGGTCAAATCCGAATCTGCTCCAATGATAACATTTTGTAAATTTTCCTCCACTAGGATTTCCAAGCATTGATCTAAAGCCAGAAGTTCAACCATGTTATTGGTACCCTTTTCCAAGTGGCCATGGAAGATGAATTTTGTGTGCCCCTGAGGATCTCTTATAGCACCCCCAAAGCCTGCTTCCCCCGGATTGCCCTTAGAAGCTCCATTAATGTTTACTTTGAAGAAGCCCTCAGGAGGGGGCTGCCATCTATTGGCTTCTGTGTTAATTATTCTCACTTCCTTCCTTATTCCTTGAGGATTGATGGATTGAAGAACCAAATTAAGAATAATAATCTCCTCGTGAGGCAGAGGAGGCTTCGTGGGAATTGACCTCAAAAGGCTCTTAATTGTTTCTTTAATCTGTTTTAGAATTTGATTGATTATATGCTGGTGTTCACTAGCTTTATTTAAGAAGATTCACCTATTGTGTTCTTTCCAAACATTCCAAATGACAAAGCCTGGTGCTAGCATCCAAGCTTTATTGATGATCTCATTCTATGAGAAGTTCTTCCTCTAGTTTTTTAGAGTGTTTGATATGTTGAGATTGTCCCTGTCAGAATTTCGAAAGCTTGGGGCCATCGAATCCCACACCTTAGCAGAAAAAGAGCAGAGGTTGAGCAGGTGTTCAATTGTTTCCTCATGCGAGCCGCATAGGTGACATTTGGAAGGGCCAATGAAGCCTTTATTTAGGAGGTTTTCCCAAGTTAGGATCTTTCTTTGATGCACAAGCTAGATAAATAACTTTATTTTCATCCAGTGAGGAGTTTGCCAAAGTTCCTTCCAGACTTGATCATCATTTACAAAGTTGAATCCAGTGATTGCTTGTTTTTCCTCTTTGAGGTTAAAGTTACCTTCGTTATTCTTCCCCCATCCTAATTGGTCGTGTGAGGAGGAAACTGGGATCCCTTCATGCTTTAAGTCCATGGCGAGAGTCTTTGCCATGGCCTTCAAAGGATTCTCATCACTGTAACTTAGTTCCTTCCACTTCCTCCATTTTCCATTGTTCCTTCCCTGGTCCTAGAAATCTTTTACCAATAATAGGCCTTTTCTATCTATTTCTCTCTTGAGGGCTGCCAGGTTAATCTTGTTGAGGATGGGTTCCTGTTGCCAACTATCCTCCTAGAATAGAGCTCGGTCCCCTGCTGGGATTTCCTAAAAACAATGCTGCTGAACAATGCCTTTGTTATCCCAAGCAAGGTTCCATATTTGTGAGCCTCTGATTTATCCTGTCATTCTAATAAGATCCTTTTCCTGCTAGTGCTAGGCATACTTTTGTTTCCAAAGCTTGGCCCAGGGGGAATTCGGCTCCTTGATCCATTGCCACCAAAGCTTAGCTCGTGAAACTTTACTCAGAGTTTCCGAATCATGCAACCCCAAGCCACCATGGCTTTTGGGCCTCTAGATCTTGTCCCATGCAACTAAAGCCCATTTTCTTTTCTCTTCCCCTCTACCCCACAGAAAGTCCCTTTGAATGTTCCTTATTTGCTACTTAATACCTTGAGGAGTAGGGATGGTTGCAAACATGAAAATGGGAATGGCTTGCAAGACCATCTATGTGAGCACAAGTCGCCCTGCTAAGTTTAAAGATCTCCATGTCCATTTTCTGATTTTGTCCTGAAGTTTATTTAAAATTGGTTCCCATATTTTCTTGTTGAGAGGTTTCTAAGAAGAGGAATGCCAAGATATTTGGAAGGCAAATGTTCCATTTGAAAACCTAGAATCCTAGTAATGTTTCTTTGTATAGCAATATTAGTGTTAAAGAAAAATACTTTGGACTTGTTTCAGCTTACCTTTGTACCTACTTCCATAGAAAAGTCGTTTAAGATATCTTTGATTGCCCTTACTTCCCTGACTGTGGGTATGCCCTGCAGCATAGTATCATCCACCAATTGTTGATGAGTGTTAGCCTCTCCATCCAAGGTGAGCTTGATCCCCTGAATTTGACCTTCAACATTTGCCATTTTGATTGCCCTGCCTAGCCCTTCCATCATGCGGACAAAGAGGAAATGGGAGAGCGGATTGCCTTGTCAGATCCCTTTGAAAGGTGTGAATGTATTTGAAGGAGCTCCATTAAGTAGAATGGAAAAACTAGTCGTGGTGACTAGTGCCATAACCCATCTTATCCAATTTTGGTCAAAGCCATATGGTTTTAGAGTAGCTTTGATATAGGACCAACTGAGTTTGTCATAGGCTTTTGCAATGTCCAACTGAATAATCATGCCTGCTTGCTTGTTTCTTTTGAGAGAGTGTACCACCTCATGTGCTTGGATGATGTTGTTGAGAATTGGTCGTCCTTCCACATAGCCTGTTTGCTCTTCTGAGATGCGAGAAGGTAGTAGGGGCTTGAGTCTATTGGCTACCAATTTGGAGATGATTTTATACACCGCATTACATAAGGATATGGATCTAAATCCATTCGAAGTCATAGCATTTTCCTTTTTTGGGATTAAAGCTATGAAGGAAGTATTCAGTGCTTTCAGAACCTTTTTGTATTTTATTGAGTCTTCGACAACCTCGAGGATGTCCCATTTGACTGTATCCCAGTAGGCTTTGAAGAAATCAACATTGAATCCATCCGGGCCTGGTGCTTTTCCACTTTGCATTTCCTTGATCACCTCACTAGCCTCCTCTTCCAAGACTAGCCTATTGAGATTGTGGTTGTCCTCTCTAATGACCAACTTGGGGATATACTGGGTGAACTGATTAATGAACCTAGATCTATCCTCCATTGGCTCCTTAGCAATATTAGAGAAGTGTTGTACTAGATTTGATTCCATGTCCTTATGGGGCACAAGCTCAACACCCTGAGAATCCTTAATCTTTGTGATTCTATTATGTGCCCTATAGGTCATAGTGGATTTATGGAAGAACTTAGTATTTCTTTCTCCCTCTTTGATCCATTGAATCCTGGATTTTTGTCTCCAGAAAGTTTCCTCTTGTAAGCATCGATCCTCCCATTCTTCCTACAAAGAATTAGTTAGCTTTTTCCTCTCTTAATTAAAGCCCTCTAGGATATTGATCTGTTTGATCTCCTGGAGTTTCTGTTCAGTCTTAATTCTAGCCTTGAGGATATCGCCAAATTCCTTTTTGTTCCAAACTTTAAGTTTGGATTTAATATATTTCAGTCTCTGCTAGAGTATGTACATTTTAATACTCTAAATATTCAGATCCTCTTTCAACCATTTGTCAATGTTACTGGTGAATTTGAGGTGGGAGAGCCAGGCATTCTCGAATCTGAAGGGCATGTTTCTCGGAGTGCCCATAAAGGTAGCTTCTAGCTGAACTAGCCAATGATCCGAACCCCCAAAGGGCAGAATGGACATTGTAATGGCTGGTCCTGTGAGGAGGATTTCCTCAGAGACGATAAATCTACCAAGTTTTGAAGCCACTTGAGAAGCCCCTCCCCTTTTGTTGTTCCATGAGAAGGTTCCATTTATTGTCTTGGTGTCCACTAGTCCCATGTTCATGATGAAATCTTGGAAGGCTTTAGAATCTCTACCTAGTTGTCTAGTGCCTTCTTTTTTTTCTGAAAGAAATATTATCATATTGAAATCACCTGCAACTATCCAAGGCATATTAGGATATCGTGCTCTTAGATTCTCCAGGGAGGTAAGAAAATTGAGTTTATCTACTTGCTTCTGAGGTCCATAAACATTTGTTACCATGTATGTCTCCTTATCACCTACAAGATTGCAAACCACATATAGATAGTTCCTAGATGCTTCAGCATCCAGGATTCCAAATTTCTGTGGATCCCACAGTGTGCGAATCCCACCTGCCGAGTTATTTGCCTTGACATCTAAATACTCATACTTGATTAACCATTTATTATGAATTTCTCTTATTTTCTCCATTGAACATTTGGTCTACTGAATAAAGACCATGTCTGGGTTTTCTTCTTTTATTCTGTTACTTATATTCCTTTGTTTTCTTCTACTGCCTATACCTCTAATATTTCAGGTTGTGAGCTTCATTAAGAAAGGTTAGTAAAGGAATAGCTAGTAAGATCTTTCATATTACCTAAGTTAATCAGTAGTTTTCCACATTCATTTAGTAGTTCATTATGTCTTTTCCTTCCTCTTTTCCTTCCTGAGTTTTTTGGAAATTGGGCCTGAGAGTTATCCATCATTTTGACCCCACTTTACTCCTGGGTTTTGAAATTTCTTTTGACACCAGTTCCTTTAGATTGTGCCCTCCATAGAAAGAGTTGTTGAACTCGATCATAATCTTCTTTTGGTAAGGAGTCCACTCCTTTGTTCTTTCCTTGTTCAATAAATTGTTCTAGATCTAGATTTTCCCTATCTAGAATCTCTTGTAGTTCTTGGTCCTCCGTTCCTGCCTCACTTGGAGTCATCTCATGGTCCTTGCTGATCTCCATGCAGCTTTGTAGCTCCTCCTTCTGCTGGTTTTTTGCTAGGATATCCTCCATTTCAGCTTCCATATCCTGCTCCTTAACTGTGTTTTCCCTGTCTTGGACTGTTTCTATGCTCTCCTCTACTTCCTCTAGGATTTTGAAACTATTATGTCTTGTCTATCTATCTTCATTATTCTTCTTGTGTGACCATTTTCCCCCTTTCCTTTTGCCCCCAACCTTGGTGAAACCCTCGTGATCTCTTTCCAAAGAGGTTTTTCCATTGCCTTCCATATTGTTTGTTGGGCAGCCTCTGAATAGATGGCCGTGTTCATGACATTTGTGGCATCTGAATGGTATGTGCTTATAATCCACCGATTGCACCCATTCTTCATCATATACCTCTAAAATTATTGCTTCCGAAAGGGCTCCAGATAGATCCATTTCCACACATATTCAGGTAAAGGAGGTATATTTACCTTTTAGCATTGCCTCTGATATCTTTAGAAAATGCCCCAGCTTGTTGCCTATGGTTTTCAAAGATTCTGGTTTCCAATAATCCAGAGGTACAGAGTATAGTTTGATCTAGATCGGTACGAATGTAAATGTTTCACGTTCCGGAACAAAATTCATCATCCATGGCCGCTTGTAGAATCCTGCTGCAGCATAGAAGTAAGGCCCCCCTTCAAACACTCTATCTTTGTCCTCTAGGCTTGCGAACACCACTGTGAGGAAGCCCTTAGAACCCAGATGTAAATGTATTTCTCCCTTTGGCTTCCAATGGCTCCTAATCCAGATATGTAATGCCCTCTCCGTTGGCCATAACCCCATGAACTTGCAAATGATTGCATGTTATTTCATATGGTCCCTGTGCACTTGAATCACTAGATCACTCAGTATGACCCAAGGAATGACGCTCGATTTGGGTTTGCAGACTCCCATGGTTTTCGTAGGAGTCATTTTTCTGCTACCGCCTCCCTTCTCCCTTTCTTTACTTATTTCTTGTTGATTCCCTTCTTGATCCTAGAAATCGTTTCTTCCAACTGTCTCCTTGCCTCTTACTTCTGAAATCTTTTCCAATGGTTTTTTAAAAAGCTTTCCTCTTGCTTCCTTGCCTCCCTCTGTGACTGCTTGACTGTAGGAGGGAGCGGCACTCCCCCCTGTGCATCTTGCCATGGAACCCTAATGCAGAACCTTAGTGCCAACTACAAACCTTTCTCAAGTTGCAGACCTCCCCGAATCTTCAGTTTCCGAAACTTATTAACATCCATTATCATTAGTATACTTTATAATTAGTTGGTACTTAAAATTTTTGAGTATTTTATTTTTTTGTTAAAAATTATTAAAATAAGTGTTATAAGATTACCATCGTTTGACTAACTTAAAAAATAAAAGGGTTAGTAGTGTGATAATTATTTTGAAACTTAAATTGAATGTGAGTGTAAAATGAATAATCTTAAGAAAAATTTTATTCATCTTTTAACTTTTTTTTTCAAATTTTGTTGGAATTTGATGTATATATTTATTATAACTAGAGCACTCATATAACATGATTGTTATTTTTGAAAGTATGTGTGTGTGTGTGTGTGTATAGATATATGCACTAAACATATATACTTAAAAAAAACATAGAACAACATTTATAAATGAATATTTACATTGATTTTATCATGGAGATTATTCTTCTACAAATAGGCTTTGTTGGAGTACCATGAGCTAGTACCATGGCTTATCAATATCACATGCCCAAAAATCCATAGTTCACTTCAAATCACACTTATTCATATAATAATTTTTTTAATTGACGCATGGTTACCCCTGCACATACCCATAGTATTCATAAATTGCATAAATACATTGTCCTAGGTAATTTAACTCACCTAAGGAGTCAAATCTTTAACTATCAATGGTTAAGGCCCTTTTAGTCACAGTTTCTTTGAATCAGAACTCAATCACCCTGCTTTAAACCCTCTATCGGGACTTTTCCTCAATATAACCTTTTCTCCTTTCTATCAGGATTCATTAACTCTTCAGAACCTTTATATAACATTATAAACCCTTTAACTATACATATGCACCCTTTCCCTTTTTTAGCCTTGGCTAACATATGTAGCTAACTCACAAAACCTTCATTAGGTGTTAATTCCTTATGAAACTCTTTACAAAGGAAAACACTCCCAAACATACCTTTTCTGCCCTTTCGTACGGCTTCTGCATAGATTTCGAGGTTTAACCTCATTGCAATCGGCTATTGGCTTTGTCCATGGTTCCTCATCGCCTCTTCTTTTTTGATATGCGACTTTAACTTTTAAACCCAAGAAATACACTATCGGCACTTAAATATTCATTATCCCATTTATAAAGGGAAACTCCGCCTGAATACATATTGCGAACATCAAGCTCATTAAACTCGTGTCTTTAAATGCGTCGGATCTGACTCCTTCAAACGCCTCCGCTTATAAGTTTTGATCTCTACCAGTGCCAATATGTGATGTACGATTTAATCGTGACCATTGATCAGGATTACAATCCGACAATCGACGAGTTAATCGTGCGATCACAATCACTTATTCATAGCACTTAATGCCTCCGCTCAAAAGCCCCAATCTGATATAGCTTACAGACTCGATAGGGTTCCAATGTTACATTTGATGGGTTTTCAGGTTTGCCAAATATCACATGATAGTTTGTGTTGTGATCCCGATTAATCGTTTCTTCAATTCTCTGCTATTTTGTTTGCTTAGCTTTACGTTGTTTTCTAGGGATAATGTAGTTCTCGGGTTTCTTCAAAGGTTTTGCCCTTTTCACTCTTCAACTACAACATTTACTCCTCGACTTGTGTCCACGCCTTTCTTCAATCACAGTCCCTCCAAAGCTCTGCTTTGACACTTCACATGGATTCAATAATCCATTAAGATCCTTCTTGTTATGTCTTCCTCTGTGTAATCGCTACACTTCGCCTGCACATATATATCATACAGAATAATATAATTCTCTCATCTCCCACGATTCGATACTAACACTTACTCAATTTGGAATTAAATCTATTTACATATATATAAATCAATACATAGTTACAAAATGAGACTTTTTGTGTCTTCTCGGCCTAATCTTCTAATATCAGTGGCCTTTATTTGAACTCTGCCCGTAGGCTTACAATCACTCCAAATATCTAACCTATCTTAAACATCTAACCCTTGTCTCTACCTTTCAGGCTTACATTTATACCCAAGGACTCTAAAACTAATTTTAGTTTAGATCCATGAATTCCTTAACAAAATTCCTAAATCTCTTCCTCATTCCTAAAACTCCTCTCTAATCCCTAAATTCATGAATTGAATCCTAATCTAAGATTTACAATCAATTCTCAATCCCTCAATCTCTCAACTATCCTAAATCTCTCATGCTCTCTTACATTCGAGAACATTTAGAATAAATCCTCACAATATTCAATTAATTCCTACTCTCATTAAAATCATTCAAAACATTAAATAATTACATAAATCCAATACTTAGGAAACCAACCTCCTTGAAACACAAGACCCCCTATTCCTACTAAAATACAATGATAATATTGAGCTGGATGCCCCTGCATTATTAATTAATCAATTTAATTAAAAGGCAAAAAGGGCACAAATACTTTAGAAAAATATCTCAAATTTTTATTTATGTACACTACTATGAATATTATAAAATATACATTAGAGGATAAAAACTTATTATCCACTTAATGATTACTAATAATTGAATTAAAATTACAACCATTTCTTATAAATACAACATTTGTATAATTATATTTATAAAATATTACATTTAAGTATTTAAATTTTTTGTCTGCTTAGATTAGGTTAATTGGAAATGGCCGTGGAAATTAAGTCTCAACAGCTCAAATCTTGTGCTTTCCCATGATTGGGATGAGAAGTTAGACATAATAAAATATAATCCTAACCAAACTTAAAAAATATTTACATTTTTTTATCGTTATTAATCTTATATATATATATATATATATATATATATATATATATATATATATATATATAATTTTGTATCTAATATCTTTAATATTATCCTCAGTGTAGACTAACTTACTTCCAGCATATTTTCCAATTTACACAAAAACAAAAAGTCATTCATTGTTTTAAAAGTGATTTTTTTTACCATGTAAAAAATTCACAATTTTTAAATTCATCATTGCTAACTTATCATATATTTCTTACTGTATACAAATAATATTTGTCACTTCGAGTCGGCTCTCATCTAGATTATTTTACAAAATGTTTTATACATGTTTTTCATATTCTTGATATATTTGTTTAATTTGGAATGATGGTGAAATCCTAGTGCATCAAGACTTATTACTCTCTCTATTAATTTCCAAGATTGTATCTTAACTATATAAATATGTTTCTTTTATTCTTTCCACCAGACACATAGATGCATACAAGTCTATATATATATAATCTCATATACACTATGGTATACCATACTCTTAGACCTTCATACCTATATTTATCATTTACAATATTAGAATGGTATAGAGTCACGACTTTGATAGCACTACATACCCTGTTATATATATATCTATATATATATATATATATATATATATATATATATATATATATATATATATATATATGCTTTGCCACGAGCTTTCCTGGGATTAATTGGCTTTCATCAAAGATGTTGTTATAGTTATATATTTTATAACATTAAATTACTCCTGCTATCTGCGTTTGTTGCCACATAGGGGAGAATCATGTCGTCTTGGGATTGTGACTTAGGTCCACACTGCCGGCATGGAACCCTATTTGCTCAATGGTGTAGATCAAACCTTGATTGGCAGATAGAAGATTGATTAAGTGACGGAGTTGTCTATAATGTGACTTTTTGGAGATTTCGGTGACAGAATCTAGCGGAAGAAATTGAGGTTAAATCTTGATTTGTTGCAGTTAAAATGGTTTTTTAACTGCATATTTGGATTCAGCACCCTGAAAAACCCCCGGGACGCTTTGATTGTGCAGAAACTAGCTATCAAACTTGCGATTCCAATAAATTGCTACCAGATTTTGACCGGAAAAACCCGCCGGAAAGGCTTCCAAAAAGTCTCATTATAGACAACTGCTTAAGTGACGGTTAGCATAACTAGCCTAGCAAGCCTAACCATCACAGATTCATTGTGTTTTTGCTCTTGCAGCGAAATGAGCTCCGCGACTTCTTTTGAAAACCTACTGCAACAAGGGTTTTTGTCTCATTTTTTAAGGAATTACCAGCGGATTCTTATAGGCTTTGCTTCCGTAAGCCTCCCGGATTTCAATATGGTCACAATTTTGATTAGGGTGTTGCACAGGCTTGAGTCTGGTTAAGTTTTTCTAGAATTTGTGTGTTCTCTTTTGCTAATGCTGTGAGATTGAATTTTGCTCTTATGTCGTTCTCGATTGTATATGCTAACTGGTTCTCAGTTATCTCTGCAGGTGTTTCAGCTCCGCGCAGAGGGTTTCTTAGCCACCGCACAAAAGTTTCACAAGGAGATTAGAAGTGCTTTCGGCCTTTCAAGAGATTTAGCTAATGAGTTTCATTAGGGTGACATTTCCAAAACCCTAATTCCAACATTGTCCTCTTGCAATTGTTTTCTATTTTTATTTTTTCTTCTTTCACAAGTGTTATTGTTGTGTTATTGTTAAGGGCTAAATACTATTTTCCCGTGTAGGAAAAATGGTGTCCTTACTCGGTCATCTATAGGTAAAAAAATGCTTAAAACCCTTATGGAAGACTTCTTTTCCTTTTAATAGGTATGCTCACGTGATGTCATATATTTGAGTGAACAAATGCTAGAAAATGTGTCTGTTTTTCTTGGTTTTTTATTTCTTTTTTTGCTAATGCAAGAGTCGGACCTTCCAATTCATTAATCAAAAAAATATAGTACATAGAATACAACAAATCTCTCAAGGTTGTTGACTAAGGATAAAAACTAAAGCAAAACGTTTCCTTGCTCCCTAGCATCAAACTATACCTTTCTCAGAAGAAAAATTTATGAGTTTGGACTTGGATACGTAATAACACAAAGTGGGCGACAAGAAAAGGTAATCCCGCCAGCCCTAACAAACCTAATTAATCTCGCCCCAAAAACCCTTCCGTATGAACCAAAGGCTGTGGTCCAAAACGTACTAAAGAGTTGCTTGCCTGTACGACCTGGGACCACAAGCCTGCATGAGTGATCTGAACCGTTGAGTCACAAAGAGCTATCTGATGGTGGATATGAATATCGAACCGGCCAACATTCATAGAGAATAACTCACGATGAGGGCGGTTTTCCTCCCGACCCCACTGCCACGTGGAGCACAAAGAATGTGATCGCTCCCGAATGGGAAAAACCACTTCCCGCCTGTTGGGGCTGCGATCACCAGAAAACCACTCAGTTTGTGGAAAAGGAAGCAGAATTAAAAGAACTCTGGTTTTGTGATCACCAATGTTCCTCTGCTCCCGGCCATACACATCATCAACCCTTCTCTCCCTGATACGTCAGGCAATCACTGCCAACCTTCCTACAGCCCCTGAAACTCTTTCAATCTTATCAGTGCCACTGGAATCTACAATGAACCAGAAAATCTAGGGATCCTCGGTAGACCTTTCCGACCCTTTATCTGAAGACTCCATTGTGAATATACCTCTGATTCACAATCTACTAATTAACTGTACCCACCTCCATGGTTCTCTTAAGAAACTTTGTACTGTCTTCATCTGCTTGGTTTCAACATTCCATTTTTAATCTGTTACGAGGGATCTCTCTCCAGTTCATCACCACCTTGTTATTTGTGCAGATCACTCCTTGATTGGCTAGCAAATCTGCAAGCTTATTGGCCTTTCTACGAACATGTGCAAAACTGACTTGTTCTTAGGCTCTGTAGATGATTGTGAATCCGTTGGAAAATTTGATTTAGCCTCCAGTTTTTAGAGGCTTTTTCTGGATTTGTTCCCCAGCTTATTCTTTTGACTGAGTTGATGACTAACTCGGAGTCTGCTTCAATAATCGTATTTTGACGATTTTCCTGGACCAGGGTTTCAAGACATTGTTTCATGGCCATTAACTCCGCCATGTTGTTGGTGGCCTTTCCTAAGTGGTCATGGAAGATAAACAGAATGTCTCCTTTGTCATCCCTTAACATGCCTTCGTGGCTTGCCAAAATTGGATTTCCTTTAAATGCCCCATCAATATTGAATTTGAGAAAGCCCTTAGGGTGTGGGGGGGGGGGGGGGGGGGGTGGGGGTGCCAAAGTCTAGCACAAGATCCACAATTGAAACTTTTCCCTGAGTAATCCCTAAGGAACGAGTCCTTGCAAATTTAGCTCACATAGAATCCTCCTATTTGTAGCAGAAGGGGGATTCAACGGGAGATTTCGAATTGTAGTGCTGATCGTTTCTTTAATTTGTCTTAGGATCAGATCATAAATAGACTGGGAAGATTTCTTAACATTTTTGAAGATTCTATTGTTTCTTTCTTTCTAGATGTTCCATATTATGGAGCTTGGTGTAAGAGCCCATGTTGACCTAAGAACTTCATTATCTGAGAAATTCCTTCTCCATTTGGTAAGGGTATTGAAAAGACTTTCCTTATCTCTGTCAGATTGTAGGAAGATTAAGGCAAAAAGATCCCATAATGAAGAAGCAAAAACACAGGTGTTGAGAAGGTGTTCCATGGTTTCCTCTTGAACCTCATAGAGTGGGCATCTCGAAGGCCCAAGGAAACCCCTCTTCTTAATGTTGTCCCAGGTCAGGATTTTCCTTTGCAAAACCATCCATAAAAAGAGTTTAATTTTCATCCAGCCCTGATGCTTCCATAGGTTTTGCCAAATCCTGTTAGGAGCTTGAGAATCAAGCTCAAGGAGAAGAATTTAGTTTCCTTGAGATTTTCGTTGTTGTTGCCCCATATCAACTAGTCTTGCCCCCTTGAAACTAGAATTTTCCTTCGCTCTAACATTTTCATCAGTCTTTCAACCTTAGATTTTAGAGGATTGTCATCTCTAAGCTCAAAATTCTTCCAGTTTCTCCATTTTCCAGAACTATTAGTTTGCTCCCAAAAATCCTTAACCTGAGTGAGTCCCTTAGTGTCTGTCTCTGCTTTGAGGTCCTCCAGATCCTCCTGTAATAGAATAGGTTCTTGTTGCCATCTATCATCCCAGAATAAGGCTAAGTCTCCTTCTCTGATTTCCTAGAAGCTGTTTTCTTGGATTAAGCCTCTGTTCTCCCAGGCTTTGTTCCAAATGTGAGATCCTCTAATATTTCCATCCATTCTTATGTGGTCATTATCTAGCCATGAACTTGCATATTTTTCTTTCCAAGTGATTGCCCATTGTGCCTTTGGTTGCTTGATCCATCGCCACCATAATTTAGCCCCTAGAACCTTACCTAGGATTTGAGGATCGTCCAATCCGAGACCCCCATAGTTTTTGGATTTGCAATTTTTTTCCCAAGCAACTAAGGCCCACTTCTTTTTTTCTTCCCCCTTGCCCCAGAGGAAGTCTCTTTAGATGTTTCGCATTTGATGCAGGATGCCTTTAGGAGTAGGGATAGCTGAAAGCATAAAGATCAGGATAGATTGTAGAACAACCTTTGTGAGGATCAACCTACCTGCCAAGTTTAAAGATCTCACTGTCCATTTCCTGGTCTTGTCATGCAACTTACTGATCATTGGCTCCCAGATACTCTTATGAAGCGGTTTTGCAGTTAATGGAATCCCTAGATATTTCGAGGGAAGGGAGTCTCTTTGAAAGCGCATAATTCTAGATATGTTCCTCTGAATAGCAGTGTTAGTATTAAAGAAAAAAATATTGGATTTGGAGTGATTAACTTCCAAGCTTGAGGCCATGGCAAAGTCATTGAGGATTTGTTTATAAGCAAGAGCCTCTTTGGTTGTGGGTATTCCCTGCAACATGGTATCATCCACAAATTGTTGATGAGTCGAGGCTAGTCCATTATCAGAGAGATGTATGCCCTTTATGTCACCAACTTCTTTTGCATACTTGATAGCTCTGCCCAGTCCTTCCATCATGAGGATGAAGAGAAAGGGAGAGAGAGGGTCACCCTGCCTAAGTCCTCTGGAAGGGGTGAAGGTCTCCGAAGGAGAGCTGTTGACTAAAATTGAAAAACTAGAAGAGATAATCAAAACCATGATCCATCTTACCCAATTTTGGTCAAATCTGAAAGCAATAAGGACTTTCCTTATATAGCTCCAATTCAGCTTATCATAAGCTTTGGCAATGTCCAGTTGCAGAATCATACCAGCTTTTCTCTTGCTAGTAAGAGAGTGCACTACTTCATGTGCTTGGATGATATTATTAAGAATCTGCCTTCCTTCCACATATCGAGCTTGTTCCCCCAAAACTAGTGAAGGCAAGAGGGGTTTGAGTCTATTTGCAACTACTTTTGAAATTATCTTATAAACCATATTGCACAATACTATAGGTCTAAATTTATCAGGGGTTAGAGTCAGGTCCTATTTAGGGATCAAGGCTACAAAAGAGGAATTCAACGCTTTCAAAATGGTCTTGTGCCTCCTAGAATCTTCCACTACCTACAAAATATCTTGTTTGAAAATGCTCCAACAAGCTTTGAAGAAGTCGACATTGAAACCATCCGGGCTTGGTGCCTTTCCATTCTGCATTTCTTTGAGAACCCCACTAACCTCCTCTTTAGTCACTAGCTTGTAAAGATTAACAATATCCTCTCTGGAAACCATCCTAGGTATATGCTTAGTAAAATCCCGGATGTAGTGATCTCTTTCATAACAGGTTTCCTGTGCTATGCTTCAAAAGTGCTGGACTACAATTGCTTCTATTTCTTCATGAGAATTGAGATTATTTCCTCTTTTATCCTTAATCAGAGAAATTATATTGTGTGCTCTGTTAGCCATGGTGGATTTGTGAAAAAATCTGGTGTTATGTTCACCCTCCTTTAGCCATTAGACTCTGGATTTTTGTTTCCAAAATATTTCCTCTTGTTTGCATATATTCTACCATTGTTGTTGATATTTGGTGGCTTGATCGCTTCTTACTTTGTCATGGCCCTCTTTGATAAGGATTTGATTAAGTTCCTGCATTTTGCCTTCAATAATTTTTTTACCTTCAAAGATATTGCCAAATTCATTCTTGTTCCACTCTTTGAGCCGAGTTTTGATGTGCTTCAATCTTTTCTGAAGAAGCAACATTCTGGTTCCCTGAATGTTTAACTCCTATGTCCACCACTCGGTTATGTTGCTCAAGAAATCTGGGTGGGACAGCTAGATATTCTCAAATCTAAAAGGTCTGTTCCTGGGTCTACCAATGCCTTGAACCTCTAGATGTATCGGCCAGTGATCTGAGCCTCCAAAGGGGAGTACTCTTGCCACCATTTCCTTGTTATTGAGCATGAGATCCTCTGAGATTATGAATCTATCTAACTTGGAAGCTACTTGGGATTCTCCTCCTCTTTTATTGTTCCAGGTGAAGATTCTGTTATTCATTTCAATATCCACCAGCTTCATGATATCAATAAAGGTTTGAAAAGCCATAGAGTCTTTGCCTAGAACTCTAGTTCCCCCTTTTTTTTCCATAAGTGATCTAATCATGTTGAAATCCCCCCCTAAGATCCAGGGTATTCCTACATGTCTGTCTCTGTGAGACTCCAGAGAGTTTAGAAGCATGAGTTTGTCATCCATTCTTTTAGGTCCATAGACATTTGTTACTAAGTAGTTTTCCTTATCTCCTACTGGTTGAATTACTACAGATAAATAATCCCTAGATGCCTCTGCATCTATTAAGTCAATTTTTTGTGGATTCCAAAGTGTGAGAATACCACCTGCTGTGTTCTCTGCTTTGACTTCCAGGAACTCAAATCTCTTGAGCCATTTACTATGTATATCTCTTATCTTCTAAATGGAACATTTGGTTTCCTGGATGAAAATCACATCCAGAGATGCTTGTTTCATTCTGTTACTCAGTAACCTGTGTTTCCTTTTACTGCCTAGACCCCTAATATTCCAATAAGTAAATTTCATAATTAAAGACTAGTAAAGGAGTAATTGGATAGATCTTTCATCTTACCCGAATATATCATTAACTTTCCACATTCCATCAACAGCGCATTCTACTTTCTTCTGCCCCTCTTCTTTCCTGGGATTCTAGGTGCTAGTTCTGCTGTATTTTTCATCGTTTTCACTCTTTCGTGGCCTTGTTTATCTTTGTGTTTTAGTCTGTCCACCCCTTTGTTCTGGTTTTTCCATAAAAACAACTGTTGGACCCTATTGAACTCCTCTGTAGGTAACGAATCTAGCCCTTCGTTGGTTCCTTGATTTAAGAAACCTTCTAAATCTAGGTTCTCTTTCTCAAGAATTTCTTGGAGTTCATGGTCCTCCATTTCCATCTTACTTTGGGTCATTTCCAGATCCATATCCTGTTTAACATCACTTATCATAAATTCTTTTTGTTTGTTGTTTTCTTGCGTTGTTTCACTATCTTCTGCTTTCTCCTCCTCCACTCGGCTCCCTTCCTTTGCTTGAACTTTCTCTATTGGATCTTTGTCTGCTTCAAGGACTTGGAACATGTTTTGGTTCGCTTGCTTCCCTGCAGCTTTACATGTTCTTATTCCTCTTTTTCCTCCATTTCCTTTGTGTTCCACTCTAAGGAAACTTTCTTAATCCTTCATTGTATTAGCTTTGCCTTCGCTTTCTATCTTACTAAGAGGGCAGTCTCTGAACAGATGTCCATGCTCATGACATTTGCGGCATCTGAATGGAATATGTTCATAATCTACCATTTGCGTCCATTCTTCATCAAAAACTTCTAGAATAACCTCGTCCAACAAAGCTCTAGAGAGATCCATCTCCACACATATTCTGGCGAAGTAAGTATACTTTCCCCTTCTAGTGGCCTCAAAAACTTTGACAAACTGCCCTAACTTATTTCCTATGGCTGATAGGGGTTTTGTTTGCCAGTAATCAAGAGGTAGAGAATAGAGTCTTACCCAGACTGGGACCGAAGTAAAAGTTTCGCGTTCTGGGACAAAATTCATAATCCACAGTTGCATATAAAGGCCTGCTACAACGTAAAAGTATGGCCCTCCTTCAAACACTCTGTCCTTATATTCAATATTTGTAAATACCACAGTGAAAAATCCCTTGGACCCCAGATGTAGGTCAATGCTGCCTTTTGGTTTCCAGTGATATTTAATCCATGTTTGTAAGGATTTTTCATTAGGCCACAACCCCATAAATTTAAAAATGATTGCATAAGTTTGCATGTGATCCTTATGCGCCTGCAGCGCTGGGTCATTTAAAATGACTCTGGGAGTTACCGCCGCTTTGGGTTTGCATGGGCCCATGTGTGCTTTGTCTTTAGTGCCTTGTTCCTTGATTTCTTCTTCATTTTCCGTTGCATTATTGTGCTTGTTTGACTTAGTCCCCTCCTGTTCTTCTTCTCTACCTCTATCCCTTCCTTTTGCAGGTTCTCTATCATATTCTATTGGTGTTTTGCCCCTGCTAGCCATGGCCTGCTTGTAGGAGGGAGATGAACTCCCTCCTGCGCGTCCTTTCATGGAGGACTGCCTTTGTAGCAGTTCAACACCTTAGTTTGCTTTCCCGCCTTCCTCTGCAGTCACCAGCTTATCCCAAACAACACTGCTTCTCATCCTTCTTGGTTTCTTATTTCGCTTCAAAGTTACAAGTGATAATTTTACCCTTTTAAATCTGGTTTGATCCTTCACACCCTCTAGCTTACTCCTTGTTTATGTCTTTCTTGGTTTCTCATTTCGCTTCAAAGTTACAAGTGCTAATTTTACCCGTTTAAATTTGGTTTGATCCTTCACACCCTCTAGCTTACTCCTTGTTTATTTGTATTTACAAGATAAGGTTTTACAAAAACATAGCCCTTGACTGGCCATGGACATAATTCTCCTTATTTGATTGTATTACAAAGGTTATATTGGCAATGCCCATGTATTCAAAACAATGTATTATATATTATTTAGCCGTGTACTTGTGATTTTATGTGAGGGTTTCCCTTCCCTCCAAAGGTTTATTTTCCCTATCCTAATGAGAGTTCATTACTTAGCCATTCCTTTGGCGACGAATATATTTTTCTTGTACACTTGCAAAATATATATATATATATATGTCACCTGATCCTATTCTATTTATGATTAAGTTGTGGTCACTTAATATAAATGTGCATTTCGTTTATAACCAGATACGGCTTACACCTGTAGGTTTCACTTTTTCTTTCTAAATTCATTGAGTGTGATAAATGTCAAATTGACCGTTTTTTCTTTTTTAATGTATGAAGTAGTTATTTAGTTTAAATTTCATTCACGACATTGTTATCTAAGTGTGTGTTTTTGTTTTCTCAGCTATTAATGTATGGAAACGTGCTATTGCACTTCTAAGATTTATTCGATGTATTTATTCATTTCTTTTGAGACATACCATTATTCTATTTTAAATAGTATATATAAAAGCGAGAAATCTAGTGGATCATTGTAATGGTATCACTTTCGGGCTTTTGAGCACTAACCCTCCTTTGCTCATGCTCAAGACTCTTTGTGCTGGGCTTATGAACTATTTTTTGTTTTCTACCAGGCTGAACATCTAACTTAAACACACACACACACATATATATATATATATTTTCTACTATTTCTAAAACACATTTTCTCATATTAACAAGGTAGCCACTGCTATGGCGGTAGTCTCTGTCGGGGTCTGCCACAACAACACAATACAAACAACTTGACCTCGTGAATCTTGTAGCCGATGGGCACACTGAATTGATTTCTGAGAATTTGTCTCACATCATTTATGGAATACTTAGAAAGGTAAGTATAATGCTTTCTTGACCGTTGTAAAGCGGTTATATCAATATTCATAATAATAATAATTCGTCAATAACTTTTATATAAAACCGGCGCGGTCACTGAATTCGCCCGTTGATAGTTATACATAGATATTGCAACGTTTCATCTTGGATGCAGATATAAATGTCAGACGTGCTGTAGTTGAAAAGGTCTCCATTCAATATACGTTAGAGTTCAGAGCTCAGTTCAGTACGTTAGCCTGAGAAGTTGAATTTCTTATATTATGAGCAAACGCTCTCTAATTTAAAATTTAAAGTCAGAGTGGATCAGTTTAGTAGGAAGGTGGTATGTCACAAAAAAAGATTTCAATAATATTTTAGAATTGATTAATCTATTAATTTAGTTACCAAAAAAATATGAAAGTGGTATGTCATTTAAAAAAGATTTCAGGAATATTTTAGAATTGATTAATTTATTAATTTAATTAGCAACAAAATTTCGAAAATATTTTAGAATTAATAAATCTATTAACTTAATTACCGAAAAAAATTTCGAAAAAAATTTAGAATTATTGACCAAGACAAGCAAACCCTCCAAATCTAACACCAATTTACGCAGCAATTATACTTCAATAACAACCTGAACTTACCAAAACAGAATTAGTAGTTGGGAAAGGAGACTAAAATAAGTCGGTTAACCAATTGTTCACATTCAGAAATATGTCATGATTGAAAATGTGATAACCACGAATTCGTTTTGTGCGGTTCTTGTCCAGTTGTCTGATAAGTTGCAACATTATGATGATGACGTTCAAAAGGGGCCAAATTGAAGAGGAAATCATTCATATTTTTGAAGTGGTCAAATTCAAGAGGAAGTCATGGCGGAAGCAAATATATTTGCAGATAATATATATTTTGCACATGCAGTCAACTGTATAATATTTTCCAAATGGGATTGCTATTGTTGGAGCTCCAGGTGAAATAGCTGTCAACTACGCCTCAACCAGTTGCAACTTAGATTGCAATAAGTGATAAATTTAATTATGATTGGAACTTAGAATTTAACAAGTGATTGGAACTCAGTAGTGTTGTTGGTAAGTGCAGCCTTTGGAATTGTTGCAATACAACTGTTTCCAACTGTCAGAGACATAAATTAGGAAATGGTCTTTTGTATGTGATTTTATGCCAGGTAAAGGTATAAATAAAATTCTCATTCAAGCAATATAAATAAAATTCTCATTCAACCTGCCATTGCCAGACACCCAGACATCCAGCAACATGCAAAACACACAACCACTACGTGTGCCCGTCTGCCCACCTGTTCGCATAAGACATTAATAAAGGTCTGTCGGCATGCACACATGAAAAAACACACCACAGCATGGGCCCCTCTGCTAACCTCTTGTCCATACCAGCATACTATCTTCATTACATGTTCACTGGGCTCACTGACATCCGACCCTTCTCCCTGTCCCTCATACTCCACTAGAGGGTTCTAGTAAGTGAACTGTATGGGTTCCGGGAATGGCTCTATTTCTTTCCATTCTCAATTAGGGCCAAACAAGACTGCAAACTACTATTGCTAAAACTGAGGGCACAGTACAAGACCTGATGAGTTTCAATTTACTTACGTTTTCAGTATAGCACATTCAGCATTTCCTTGTAGCAGATGATGATCGCCTTGCCACTGTCTGCATTGCAGATTGACTACTAAAACCTGGAGGCCTTTAGTCGTTTTCCAATGGCGTTTGCGGAGAGTTTGGGAAGAGAATGGAAGAGGAAGTCGTAGAAAAGGTGAAAATACTTTTCTTGAAAATTTGTTACAGATGCAATTAATGGACTATACTTTGTTATTCTTTAATTGTTGAGTCTTCTCAAACAAATTATATAATGTTAGTTATTTGACAAGTGATTTCCTTGCGATTTCCTTGTGTGCAGAGTGTGTTTTTGGAGATGTTTGAATTCCAATACATGGCTACTTTAGTTAAACCTTCATCTATTTATGTCAGTGCCATACCCAGTGCCTACACAAAGATCCTGCACTTGTGGAAAGCTCAGCACCTGCACCATTTGCAAAGCAATATGGAGGGCCAGTTAATAGCATAAAAACAAATCACAGAAGACGCAAGAGTGCGATGGTAGCTCTCCAAATCTTGTAGAACAACACGAAGTAAACAATCACGCTATGGAAAAGCAGAATTTGTTTATATAAATTATCATCTAATAGTAATTTAAGACAATTCTCAAAGCTAAAGTGTTTTGCCTCCCCTAAGGTTTGATAATTCACTGTTTCCATTATACCAAGGTTGTTAACTCTATTCAGAACTGTAGTTATACATCTCTATTTTGTCAATAATGAATTTTTATTTTAAACACCGCCAAATTTGTTTTACTCATGCATTCTTCATGTTGAAGAATGTAAAGATTGTTTTAACTTTTAATCCTATGCCATCCTCTAAATGAGAGTGTGAAAGGAGAGAGATTGTTGCTAAGGAATTCGTTGTTGCATCTATGCCACTACCTTTGTCCTATTACAGAGCTGTGAAAGGAGAGAGACTGTTGCTGAGGAATTCGTTGCTGCATCTACGCCACTACCTTTGTCCTACTACAAAGCTGTGAAAGAAGAGAGACTGTTGCTCAGGAATTCGTTGCTGCATTTATGCCACTATCTTTGTCCTACTACAAATCTCTCAATACATAAATGTTATCAGTTCTATGTAGCAGAGCCACTAAGGATGAGTTTTACATACCTCTTCCTGTTTATGTTGCTGGTACTGCTTTAATTCTGTCTAACGTAGCCACAAACGTATGTACCACTTTCTTTATGTCTTTCATACTTATAAATCTTCTTATAGTCTATGTAGCCAAACATAAAAAAGAGTTCCAATTCTAATTTCACCTCGGCGGGGAGCATTTCCAATAAGAGAACAATATCCCAACAAGTATAGTGGGAGAATTTTGCTTGACTTCTCATTCAGAAAAAAGAGTTTCAATGCTAATTTCATCTCAGCCAGGAGCATTTCGAATAAGAGAACAATATCCTAGCAAATATACAGGTGGGAGAATGTTGCTGGCTTCTCATCCAGATGTGAATGTCCCATTCAGATGTAAACGAGAACACTTCTACTAAGGTATGCTTACTCTAGGTATGCCCTTTTGCCTCTTGAGACCAAATGTTTATTCGATTGTCAACCTAAACGTGAAGATGGCGGGTTGAAGAACCTTGAAGAAGAATGCTAGAGCATTGGAGCTATGAAAGTTGAGAAGGATACAACTAGCGAGGGGGTTAATAACTAAGAACCTACTGTGGAGAAGAATGTTGAGCCACGACAAAGCATGCTAGCTATGAAGTCTGAGAAGGCTACAACCCACTACGACAGAGGGTTACTTCTGGACTCCAGCAAAAAATTAGAAGAGCTTTTCCCTAAGGTAATGGAGCCGAGGAGGAGAGATCTGTATTTTAAAAGAGGCAATGGGCTCAGCGAACGTAGGTGCATGCATGTTGCCACGAAGCGATGGGCTGTTAGCTTGCCACCATGAAGCACATGTCACAATAAAACGTGTTGACGTCTTGCAATATCAGAAAACATTGGTTAAATGGATCAATACTGCGTATAATCAATTGGTCCCGGCAACATTGGTTAAATGGATCAGTACGGTGTATAATCAATCAGTCCCGGCAATAAGACCTCGAACATAAAACTTTGGATAAAACAAAAGAAACAACGAAATGTTTATTTAAAACATTGGTTAAATGATTCGATACGCCCAAATTAATATGAAATGGATCGATATCGATCACTATAGTCCCATACTGAGGCAGGGACTAATAAACCCCGCATTCTATTTTTTGTTTTCTACAACGTTCAACATCTAACTTAAACACAAACATACACATACACATACATATACATATATATATATTCTACTACTTCTAAAACACATCTCATACTAGTAAGCCCCGCATTCTATTTTATTTCTATTTATGAATACCCAACCTTACCACCTACTACTACTTTGGTTTAACGAAATTATCTGTTCAGTTCACATCGTCTTTATTTTATTTACGTCGTTTCCACTCTTAAAAATGGCAACATGAATTTCTGGGTAACGTCATGATGCTTTCAGTGAGAAGAACACAAATAAGCAAATAACAATGACATATTCTAAAACACATATATTTATGTTCATTAATCAACAACAATAAAATTCTCATTTGGTTTAGCAAAATTATTTGTTCAGTTTACGTCGTCTTTATTTTATTTACGTTGTTTCCACTCTTAAAAACGGCAACATGAATTTCTGGGTAACCTCATGATGCTTTCAGTGAGAAGAACACAAATAACCAAATAACAATGACATATTCTAAAACACATAAATTTATTTTCATTAATCAACAACAATAAAATTCTCATTTAACAATCTATGATTTCAGAACCATTAATTTTTACGGTAATCATCTAATCCAGTTTTTTCCTAAAGCAATATGCTTAATCAAAATTTCTACCATTAATTTTCATGGTAATCATCTTATCTAGTTTTTTCCTAAAACAATATGCTTAATCAAAATTCTTACTAGTGATAAATCGGATCATTTTTATACTTATTTTCATTGTAATCATCTTATCTTGTTTTTCCTTAAAACAATATGCTTAATCAAAATTCTTATTAGTGATAAATCAGATCATTTTTATACTTATCTAAATTCCTCAATAGGCTAACGGTTTCAAGATTTCTCCCAACCTTCAATCAACTCTCTGTTTGTTCTCGTTAGCTCAATTCCTATCCATGAGGAAAAATGTGCAAAAATCCTTGTTAAAATTTCCTCTGAATCCTTAGCATCATCCTACTAATCCTTTGGGTTCAAAATAAATCTTTGTCTCCCACTCCTTCTCTTTTCAAAGCGACTGTCTTTAGCTCCCATTATTTCCTGAAATTTGTTGGTAGTGTATCTCTGCCAAATATCTTGTTTTTTCTTGAGTCATGGCAAAAGAGTATTTTATTCCTTATTTTAATTTTTTTACTAACAATTAGGAGTTAATCTAAATTGTTAACATTTAACATATTTCTAACAGGATTAACATGCCAAAAAATGTTTTTTTCTTTTAATTTAAAGATCTAGTATTTCTATTCATCTATCATCTCAACTTTTAATGATAATTTTAATGTAAACATGTCATAAAGTAAGTTTCTAGTCACAAAGTAAATTTCCAAAGCTATTACAAGTATTGAGACTTGGATCTCTTAGTTCACACACCACTCAAATCATTTCTATTACCAACTACACTACATCCAATAAACACTATTAATCTACGTCTTCATCATGTCCAATATATCACACCGACCGGGGTAGATAATTGAACTCGTGACTACACATCAAGGAGTGCCTTAGTGCCTTAATAGAGCACTCAATCATCGCCTATCTAAGACCCCGTGGATTATTACTCTAGTATATTTAAATAGATATAAATATTTTCTTTATTAGTAAATTTGTACTCAATGTAAATAAATAAATTAAATATTAAATGTTTTATAATATTTATCTAAAAATCAATAAAAGAAATTAAAAT